>JAODAL010007217.1:0-127069 GCA_025379985.1 Phyllomedusa bahiana | reverse complement strand
GCGCGAAAAGGGCCCGGATATTAATAGATTTGCACAGATTTTACACAAAATTTATCGCGTGATCAAAAAAATTTTATCAAAAAAAAAAACCCCTGTCGATTTAAAACTTGTCATAATCCTCAACACAAAACTTTTACTTAGGGTTATTTGACATTTCATAACCAGTAGCTAGATGTCATTACTACCTTGGTGCTGGAAAGGCCCCTTTCTCCTCCCCCCAAAAAAATTCTTAAGCAACCAATAAAATTTTTTCTAATGGAAAACCCCCCATAATTCGAAAAAAATATGGAATGCTTCTGGTATAAAATGAATTAAATTCCTATATTTTTTACCTCTATTATGTCTTTTTTTTAAACACTGTTGGTGAAGGCTTACACACATACTTCAAACATTTTGAGTCCCAAAAATTTTAAAAGGGTTTAATGTTAATATTTTTCTGTATTCCACTTCTTGGGAAGATGAGCATTTTGTTAATTAACTTAGCGATATAATATATTTGCAGCATATCTCTCTGTTTTCTGTACAATATTACTAATCCTGTTTATCTTGCACCCAGTCTACTGTACAGCCATTTTACTGTATAAGGCTCTCTATGCTAAAATTTTTTCTCATTTTTAAATTTGTGAGACTCATTTCGGGCTAGCTCCACTTGGGCGGTCTCAGGGGTTACTCAGCTCACCGGATCGCTATCTTTGGTAAATGGTATTGGTAACAACAAACTACTCGAATAATCCAAATGCCTAAGGGTGCGGATACTGCACTAAAAATAACCTTTATTGATAACGATTAATAATAAAGCGGGGAAAAAATGCCAATAAACTGATCCTATAAATAGAATATAGAAATAGGCGGAGCACCCACCCCAAAAAGGGTGACCCCACACAGGAACACCCTACTAAAACTGAACAATACTGGACAAACTACAAGACAAAAAAAAAAATACCCCCAAAAAAAAAAACCAAACTTTTTAAACCAAAAATTTGGACAAAAGGAATCAAAAAAGATTGCCACAAATAAGGATAAAATTTTCCCAGATACAAAACGTCCCCTTTTTTAAATTTTTAGAACAAAGCTTAAATCCCTAGGAAACATATAAGGACGCTCTTGTTCAATCCCGACAACAGTGACAAAATTTCTGTAGATGAGATGGGAAGGGAACAAAAGATACGGGGCAAAGCCATTAAAATACCTGTACTAATCACACTCCGAAATGAAATTGTGCAGGCGCAAGTGCATACGAATTCAATAAAGTTGCAACATGCAAAGCAATAAAAACCAAGAAAGCACACGCCGTTCCGTGCACCGCGCGGCAGCGTATTTCACTGCGGGTTCTTTTTGAACTTCTTGATATCTTTTGCCCATGGTGCTCTTGCGCGGTTATCCTTGAGCGCATGCGCGTATCTTGGATGAAGTCATGACTTTTTTGTTTACTTCTTGGCCCCTGAAACCCCCGGGTGACACGGACATGCAAGAACGCACCATGGTTTTCTACCTACTTTGCTACCCCTAGCTAAAACCCCAAAAGGGGCAAACTGCGGCCCCCAGCTCTGGGAAACTACAACCCCATCATGCCCACTGTTAAAAGATTAACAAATGCAATTTTGGAGTTATGTTTCCCCAAAAGCTGGGACCGCAGTTTGACACCCCTGAGCTAAACACAATAATAGACCCTGTCTATCGGTGGTATGCACCTCATACCCAGACCTATGAAATTCCTTCTTACACTTTTACCCAGTTTCCCAAAGGGTTCCGGCTTCTCTTAAGCCTCTGGGGGCCAGAACCTCTCTCCAGATCTCTCCAGGCATCCAGAGACCTGTGGGAAAGGGCCTCCCACCCAAACTCTGACTGTTCCGGAAAGGCAACCCTAAAATTACTACAGTGTCATAACCTAGACTACGCCTAGTTTGCCTTCCCCCCATCGAACCGGCTTCGTTGGCTATCTGTAGCAGATCCCCCCTTACCCACAGTCAGAAACCGTGACGCCCCTAAGCTGTTGCGAATAACCCGTCACCCCCTTGATAAAGACCATCGGTCATTTTCACCCTGCATAAACCTCCCTCCGGGGGTCAAAGCTCCTGCTTTGGGGAACCAGCTTACATAACTCACACTGCCCTCTGTTTCCCTTGGCAGGAAACACACAGTTTTCATCCATTTGTCTACTCCCTAATGAAGGCCAGCCACTGTCCTATAACCTGGACCTATCCCCACTCTCTCTCTCCCCAAACTTCTCATTGTCTATGCTCTGAAACCTTCATTCCCATAGACCCAACTTTCCCCATCACGGGCCCTCTGGTCCTCACTACCAACTTCTGATAGGGGGCCAGCACTTTTCTACTTTCTTTGTGCTACTCACGGGGACAATGTACCCGGGGGCCACCCAAAAACCCTGCTGGCCAATATTCACAGGTTTCTGCAGACAATCACTATATCTAGGACATTCCTGCAGATTATCACAGCCTCTTTCCTGTACGCATTTTTCATGTCTGAGCACACACTCTTCCATCCATACCCCTGATTTACAACAACAGGGAGACCACACTCATGGTCTGTTTTCTCCGTTTCATGCATTACTCATGCATGATTACGGGTGTCGCTGATAATCACATGACCTTTACACCAAAAGGTATTTTACCTGCGGGGACCTCTAGCAGGGTTCATTCACCACAGAAGGCACAAAAAAACACTGACAACCTCTATAGAAAATGTGTCCATGACAATGACATTACCTTTCACCTCAGTGTCAGAGGACACTTAACCCCATGCGCTCCTATCACTGGCTATGTCCCGCATAACCCCCTGCAGCACCCTGGGAACTTACCTCCAATACCCGTAACAACTCAAGGGAAAAACTCTCAGCTTCTATCAGGGTCATTCCTGTATATTGCTCACCATCAAATTCACATTGTGCGCTGGAGTCAATGGCAGACACATTTTGAAATGGGAAAACTCATAGCAGGGCCCGGGCCCTCATCTTTTTTTCCCAACTTGCCATGTTCACATTAGACAACTCAGTCATTTTTTAAAACCAGTAGGTGTAGCAGGCATCTGGCTGCAAATGGCACCCACCTGTAGGTCGCCACACACCACAGGACATATCATGTTTGTGATACTGTTACTATTTTCCAACATAACCTTTGGAAAAAGTATCATTTTTTCAAGCCAGAACCCCTTTACCATCTGAGGATTCAAATCTGCTCACCTGCCCCGCACTAGTGCCTGAGCAAGTCCTCTTTTTCTGCTGTTCTAACACTCTCTTTTCCCTCACTACGTCACGCCCCTTGTGACCGTTGCAATAAAAGCACTGAAATAAGCTACCATTGGGAAGTAACTCAAGCACTACAGGTTCTAGTACAAAAGTTCTCTTCTTTCCTTGCAGTGCCAAATTCTGGATCTCCATCATAGAGCCACCTCTCTAGAATACTCTGGCCATTGCTGCACACAAAATCTGCCCCAGCACATGTTTTCTTGGCACAAGTGTTTTCATCACTACTACCTATACAATCTTCATCATCATCACAATGCCACATTGACCCATTACACCGTCCATTCCCATACTAAAACTGAGACTCTTAACAGAGTGTTTTTCCCCCTGGTAAATAACCGGCACATTCACACTCTTAAAGAGGTTGTCTCACTAGAAGGATTGCTTTTTATGTTAAAGATGTTGCAAAACCAAGTCACTTTGCAATGTATGTCCATTAACGGTATCCTATCTATTCTGAGATATCCCCTGTTGTATGGGCTGCATTAGCTCCTCAGGTCGCTATAGCTACAGATCTGTTTGATCTCTCCTGATAGGCTGCCAGCACTGGTTGCTATAGCTACAGAACTGGCTTCTACTAGACTGTAGTAGAAGCCAGTAAACACACCCCTGAATTCAAAGTGAAAACAAAAAAACAGAACTGAGGTAAGATGAATCAATGTAATGAGACAACCCCTTTAATACCAGTCTTCTCATACATTACAACAGAGCAATCATTTTCATGCTTTTCCTTTACCCTGGCAACAAACATGCCACATTTAAACTATAACATGAAATCATCTTTCTGGGACCAACAGGATCAGAACATAACAGGTGGATATCCACCGCATTAGCTGCACCAGAATCTGTAACAGTAGCACATTTCTCCAGATGGTCATCAACCACCGGACACACTGCAATACCCCTAGCACTGTTAACCACAACCTCTAGGGTGCATACTTGAGTGGCCGTCGTTTCTTCAGAAGCTAGTTCACACTCTGCATTTACCTTACGTTTAGCTCTGACAGCCATATTTTCTAGAGGAGACCTGAGCTGCTCTCCTGTACTACGACAGCTACAACTGCAGTATCTCTAGCAACTTGTTCACACATGACCTCTTGAGGCAGCCCTGAGCTACACCCTGCTACTGCTTGGTCTGCAGTGTCTTTAGCAGCTGGTTCAGATTTGGCAGTAACTGGAGCTGACCCTGTGAACCAGCTCAGCTAGTGGGACAGAGCTATTTATTACATGCACATTTATCTCATTGGTGATATGTTCAATAGAAAACCTTTTCCCTGAAAGGGGCCCCCGGGTCCCCCAGACCTGAAAGTCCATAAAAACCCACGGGTTTCTCAGGACTTTTAGCTTGGCAGCATATCTTTACCTCCATTTACCCAACCCCCAACCCCTGCCCAAAAATTTTTGAAACCATTTAACATTCTTACCCCATTCAAAATTGGAATTTTAAAAACCCTGATTTTGGACATTTTCAGGGTGTTTTCTGGACCACTCTTGGTGACAGTCCAAAATAACAAGGGTGGAACTCCAGAGCTTGGGGGTTTGAAACCCTTTTTCCCCAAAAAATCCTTCTAGACAGGGGACACTCAGGCACACATCTGCCTGCTTTATGGCACCTCCAGTTACTCAGCTCACCGGATTGCTGTCTTTGGTAAACGATATTGGCAAACTAACATTCCGATACCAGGAATCTCTTTGAAATTGGCCTCAGCCAGCTTTATTGAGGCACAGAAAAAAGCAAGTAAAATACAAACAAAACCCCCCCTCGCCCAATCTAGCCACTAACAAAAGACAAAAAAAAACCCCCGTCTATTGGGTGTTTTGGGGCCAACCCTCCGGGACCAAAAAACTCTTTCTTCCCACTTTTACTCAGCCCTCCCATTGGGTTCCACCCTTTCTCTTAAAGAAAACCTGTCACATATATTAAAACCCCATTGGAGGACGCCAAGCTAATGTAGCCCTGCTTTTTTCCCAGCGTTTGTTCCCTTTTTTCCTGTAAATGCTGTAGTTTTCATGTATTTAATGCTCAAATCGAAATTTTTTCCAGCCAGAAGAGTCATTCGAAGGGGTCATTCAGAGCGGTTTTTTTAAAAAACCCCCCCCCATCGAGGCTGGGCCCCGCCCACCTCAACTGAAAAAACCTATTATTTTGAATGGGGTAGAAACATGTAAATAACTGTCGTGGGCAGGGCTAAAACTTTGGGGGGGGCGGGGTTAAAAACCTACTCCTAAAATAAGATTTGAGGGGAAAAATTGCTCTAAAACTACACACTTACAAAAATAAGGGGCCCAGGCGGGGAACAGCAGGCCCCCACAAACATGTGCTGTCCTCAGAAAAGGAGGGAAAAACCCAATGTTACGGGTTCCCCTTTTAAACCCCTTTTCACCCAGCTCCACTGCCAGTTGCGGGCCCACGCCCCCGATCACCTACATTACCAGGTTTTTTAAAAGCCTTCGGGGCCCTTTGCCAAGACTTTTTCCTGGAACGGGAAAAAACCCTTCCCCCCCAAAACCCCATAAATTTTGTTCCAGGAAAGGCTGCCACACTATATTGATGGTTTAAAAAAAAAAAAAAAAACTTTCAATAAAAAATAAATTAGCAAAAAGAAAAAATGGAATAGGGATTTGCATAAAAATTTTTAAATTTGGAAAAAAATCAGAACCCAGCCAAATAGAAAAGGGGGAATTATAACAGAGGAAACTGAAGAAAACAACAAAATGTTTGCTGGATTACTGATTTTTTGGTTTCGTATTTAAAGCACTTCGGGATGCCCTTTATAAATGTGGGAAAATTTAAAAGGACAAAAAAACGGGGAAAACCTATTTTAATATAAAAAATTTAATACCCATTTAAAAAACCCCCCAAAAATGGGAAGTTTCAAGGGAAAAAAACAAAATTTTTTTTTTTGGGGATTTTTGAAGAGGGGCCCATCTATATCATTAAAAAAACCCATAACTCAGAAATATTTTACATTGGGAAATAGATGTTAAAAATTTTAGTGGCGTTTCGGCACTGAGCCTTTGTCAAGCAACCCACCAGAGGGCGGAGAGGAAATGATGCTGAGAGTGGGTATTAAAGGTAGTGGGGAAAAGGGCCAAAACATAAGTCAAGGAGGAAGTCCCGGGCACTTCTCCTCGCCCCCGGACGTCCCCGTCCAGCATCCCCCCACTCCTTAAACGCCGCCTGTGCCTGCAACTTCCCCGGGTCCTTTTTTTAAACCAGTTCACCCATACCAACCAAATTTTTCCCCCTTTTCATATTTTATATATTTTTCCCCACTTTATTTTATACTTATAGTTTTTGCCTTTCCCCCCTTTACCATCACAAAGAAATCTCAGCATCATTTCCCTCCGCCCTCTAGGTATTTGCTTGAAAAAGGGCCCATCCCGAAACGTCGCTACTTTAAAAACATCCATTCCCCCAATGTAAAAAAATTTTACTGAGTATGTTTTTGTAATGATATAAAAGGCCCCCCCTTCAATGTCACAAAAAATTTCTTATTTTTTTTTGGTATTAAAAAATTAAAATTTGGTGGGGCAGGGGAAAAAATTAAATTTTTATAAAGATTTTGGACGAAGGCCCCTTTTCCTTTTTGCACTCATTTTTCTCATATCTTCCCCCAGGTGTCCCATTTACCATTTTTCAAAAAATTTTTTGGTAAAATAAGTAGTTCTAAATAAAAAAAACCCCGGGAAAGGCACAAGACACATCAAAGGGGGCAAAATTTAAAAACAAACTACCTTTTCGGGGGGGAAAGTATAAGAGGAAGCATTTTCCCTTGGAGGAAGTAGAGTGTTAAGCACTGATAATGTCATTAATATCTTTGGTATAAAATTGAGTGATGCATGTACATTTCTTTTTGTAAAAAATTGGAGGGTTTTTTTTATTTGACAAAATTTTTTTATAATGAAAAAAAATTTCAGGATGACCTGAGTAAGTCTCTGAGAAAATTTTTAACTTATAAAATGTTTAAAGGGATATAATGTTGAAATGAAAGGGGCCCTAACTGGGAGAAGCCAGGGCCCCAAACCCAAAATTTTTGGATGGCCCCCCCCCCCTCCCCCCTCTTCCCCCGGGCCCACCCCCCCGGACCAAAAAAATTTTTTACCAGGACTTTGCTGTTAGATAAAAACAAGGGGTAAAAATCTCCCCATAAAAATATCACTTTTCATACTGCTCCCAAAACAAACCCCAAACTATCCCAAGCCAACATTCCCAAAAAACCGCTATTACAAAAGGGGACCTGATTAACCGCCGGGAAACATGACCACAAAGTGATTTTAAAAATACCCCCTACACTTTTAAACTGATCATTACACAAAAAAAAAATTTAGAAACCGCCCCTTATAATGCCCATTTTAGGGGTTTAAAAAACAAAGTGAAACACAGGCCTGCCGCTGAAATTTTAACCCAACCTTTACAGTGACCATATAGGGGTAAAAACCCCAGGCCACACCCTCTGCAGACGTATATAACCCCCCATACAGTGAAAAAATAGGGGAAAGAAAACCATTTTTCACAGGTGCTTTGAAAAAAGTTTACTTACTTTTAAGGGCCTCACAGGGGGCGTTTTGGTCTGAGGAGTCTTTTCCCACTTTCCATTTTTTTTCTCTTTGGGGCCCCAGCCCCTCCTGTGATTTTCCCTCCACCCAACCCACTCTTTCCCTTAAAGAATTTAAACAACACAAAAACAGAGACTCCCCCATTTTTTTTAATCTTTTTCCCCCAAGTGTTTTCCCCCCCTTTCCCCTCATATACAAACCCCCCCTTTTAAAATTTGGCCCCAAAAGGGAAAGGGAATTCCCCCTTTGGAAATTTTAATGGGGCCCCCCAGCCCGGTATTAGGAAACAACGGGGCCCCTGGGGGGTTGGGCTAGGAAAGTTTTATTACCCCCCGGGGGCATACCCTGGGTAGCTTGAGGAAATGTAGGCGCTTGGGGCCCCCGGGCGGGTAGCTTGGGGTTCCCTATGTAGGTAAAATTAAAGGGGGCCCCCTTACCCTTAGGCCCCCCCTGTAGGAAAAAAAATGGGGCCCCCCGTAGATTAGTGCCCCATTGTAGGCGGGAAAAGCCCCCCCCCCCCGTAGATTGGGGCCCCCCTTTGGGTTGGGGCAGTATATTTTCCCCCCTGTAATTAGAGCCTCCTTGTGGGCAGAATAGTTCCCCCTCCCTGAAAATTTAAGAGCCCCCCTTGTGGGCAGAAATCCCCCCCCCCCCCCCCCCCGTGTAGATTAGGGCCCCCTGTAGGCAAAAATAGCCCCCCCCCTGTGGGCAAAATTATTTCCCCCCCTGTAATTAGGGCCCCCTTGTAGTAAAAATAGTCCCCCACTGTAGGTTAGAGGCCCCCATTTGGGAAAATATCCCCCCCCGAAATTTTGGGGGCCCCCCTTTTGGTAGGCCCAGAATAGCCCCCCCCTGTAATTGGGGCCCCCCTTTGGTAGCAGAATTTCCCCCCTGTAGTTTTGGGGCCCCGAAAGGCATATTTCCCCCCCCCAAAGCATTATGGGTCCCTATAGGCATATTTTCCCCCCCCCCCTTTGGGGCCCTCCCTATAGGATATTTCCCCCCCCCCCCCCTTTAGAGCCCCCTGTGTGAAATTTTTTCCCCCCCAATTTAGACCCCCCCTTTGGGTTAATTTCCCCCCCCTCCTTTAACCCCCCTTTTAAGGTATTCCCCCCCCCCCCTTTCCCTTTTAGAGCCCCTGTGGGTAACCCCCAAACCCTTCCTTTAGAGCCCCCTGTAGGTATTTTCCCCCCCCCTTTCCCTTTAGACCCCCCTGTAGGTTTCTTCCCCCCCTTCCTTTAGAGCCCCCTGTGGGAATTCTCCCCCCCTCTTCCTTTGCCCCCCCCTGTAGGTATTTTTTCCCCCCTTCCCTTTTAGAGCCCCCGTAGGCACAGTTTCTCCCTGCCCCCCCTTTTTCATTTTAATTGTATGCACCCCCTTACTAAATCTTCTTATCTGACTCCCTGGATGCTTTGTGAAAGCACCCCGGTATTCTGGTGTTTGCACCATGGCCCACAAGGGCATTGGGGGCCCATTGTTTGGGGATGTTCCCATGGGACCAGAAACAGCAGTAATGCTGGGGTACAGGTCTTTTCATTGTTAAAAGAAATCGGGTTTTGGCGGGTTTACAAACCCCCCACGGGGGGAAAAGGGTGTAATCGTAACGACCCCTGAGTAAAACTACCCCCCAAATTTTTTTTTCCCAAATTAATACCGCAAGGTGACTGCTTTTAAAAAATAAAAATAAAAAAAAACTACCAGAAATGCTGAAATTTTTTTCCCAAAATGCCTAAAAAAACCCAAAAATTTAAAAAATGATCAAAATGTCATTTGCTGTCATGGGCAAGGGGGTGCAGTGAGCCCTGAATGGAACCCCGCCCACTGTCCCTGCCTGCTTGACGTGCTGCCCCAGGGAGCAGACGGCAAATGGGCGAAAGTCCCCGTGCTGCTAAAAGTGGGTGGGGCTGTCAGGAGGAAAAAGGTCAGAAAGTCCGGGGCAAAACCCAAAAAGGAATGCCAAAACCACAAAAAAGGGAAACCCGAGGGATAAACATAAAAAAAGGGGGGGGTTTAAAAAAGCCAAACGGGGGGCAGGGCAAAATCAAAGGGCAAGCCGGGTCAGGAGAACAACGAGGTTTAGATACAAGGTTTAAACAGAACAAAAAAGCCAGGTTTTTAGGGGAGGGAGGAAAAAAATCAAAAAGGGGCTGGACTCAGCCTTTTGGGAGTTTAAAAAAAGGGTTTTTCCCGGATACCGCCCCCGGAGCTGATTTTGGGGGCAGCCTTTGGGAACCCCCCATTGGCTGGGGGTCTGTCACTCACAGAGCCCGCCAGCAGCAAGAGGGATCAGGGGTGGGGTTGCAAATCACCCGCTGCAGGGCCCTTTAATTCCCTGAAGACCGAGGGCAGCCTAGCCCTGACAAATAAAACCCCCCCCCTTTTTGAAGGGGGCCCCCGGGCCCTTCCCCCGGTCTGGGGTTTTCCGGGTGAGACTCAAAGGAAATTTCCCCCACCCCGGCGATAAGATGGGGGGATTTTGCCGGAAACCCCCTGACTTCCTCAGGACCCTACCTCTTCCCCAAAGGACCAGGGAAATGTAGAGACCTTTGGACCATAAAGGGGAATCCAAAAAACGGGCAAAATTCATATTCTAACTCCCCCCTTATGGAAAAATGGGAAAAGGGGGCCTAGAGGGCGGGGTAATAGGCTTAAAAATACCCCCTTTTAAAAAGTAATGTTTGGGAAAACATTTTTGTAAACGGAGAAAAAGGGGAAATTTTAGGCGATAAAGCCACTGATTAACCACCCCCTGAAAACCCCATACGGACCCCACAAAAACGTTGGGCCGAGTTTCCAAGGGGGAAATTTTAAAAACGCAATTTCGGGTGGATAACCATTCTTTTTCCCCTTTCCCCCAAAAACCCTTAGAACAAATACCCCCGTTAACAGAACTTTTTTTCTGGATGTTTGGGGGTTAACCAAATTCTTCTGAACTTGGGCCCAGACTTTTTGCACAGATCTTTTTAAAGATAACATCCACCCCGCTGTGAACAGACGTAAACCCCTGGAAAATGACGGGATGTCTTTGGGGAAAAAAACCCTAATTACAGTAAAATTTGGGGAGGTACCGGACGAGCAAAATATCCTGATTATTAATTTTCAAAAATTTAAAACCCAAAGGTAAGTTTTTTTAAACCCCGTCTAAATGCTGCCAGATACATAAAATGAGTTTTTGTTTTTAAACCCTTTGATTTATCCTCTCAGTCCCCGCCCATTAGTCTTGGATGGGAAAGGGAAAGGGGAAGGACAAAGGGGGATACCCCCGGGGCCTTGCTAATTTGGGGGTTTCCCAAAAAAGATCATTTGACAATATGTTTAATAAAAAGTTCAGCAAGTTTTTTGGACGACCCGGGAACCCCCTTAGCGGAACCAGATGGCCCCATTTTTACGAAACCCATCCACTACCACCCCAAATTTAATGACTTTTCCCCCAGAGATAGGAAGGCAGTCAAAGAAATCCCCTGGAGAATTTGGGGTCCCCGGACGTTCAGGTACAGGTTTAAGGGGATAGTTCACCAGGAGGGGCTAGTTCTGGGGGAAAATTAGCTAAGCGCAACTTCACCAAAATGCCAAAATAGGGCCCAAAAATCACGAGGCAATGACCGGGCCCACCAGAAAATACCCAGAAATAAACCCATTTTGTGCCCCGACAAATTTCCCGGATATCCAGATAAAACGGGAAACATGAATTCTTTTAATACTCGTAAACGGAAAGAATGGGGGCAAAAAACCTTCGAAAACCCGGAAAAATTAAAACAGGTCTCATATCCCGGGGGGGACTTAATCTCAGTGGCCTAAATCAGGGGAAATAGCTGGGGGACAAAAGTTTTCCTTGGGGAAAAATAAAGGGGCCGGATCCTTTCCGGGATGCGTGGGGGCACAGAAGCCCTTTTAGAAGAGCTCAGCCTTCCCCATTTTTCCCAAAACCCGGTCGGGGAAGTAACAACCAAATTTTAAAAACCCGTAAAAAAAAATGCCCAGCCCTGCCCGGGGTGGATTTTAACCTTTTAGAACTCCTAAAAAGGTGAGGTTCTTAAAGATCCCCTTAGGGGCCCGGGCTTGATGTGGGCACCTTCGAGGAAGTGGGGCCAAATTTCCCCGGGAAGGGCCCCCTTTTAAAACCCAAAAAGCCCCGATTCCCAAAAGTCATAATTTCCCTTTTAGCTGAGGAAAATTTACGTGAGGGGGAAGGCACAAGGGCGAAGGTTAGTCAAAGCGGGAGACCCCTGAAAAAGACCGCCCCGCGCCATAAATCAGAAGCATCAACCCCAACGACAAAGGGGTTTTCAAAGATCACTTGAATCAACACAGGGGTGATCAAAACACTGTTTAAGCTTCCCCAAAAGCTTTCCCAAAGGCCTCGTTGCCCCAAATTTCTGAAAATTTGCCCCCTTTTTGGTCATGCAGTCAACGGCCGAACTTAAAAAAGAAAAATTAAGTATAAATTTTTTCGAAAAATTTAAATTTGCAACCCTAGGGAACCCCTGCAGGGCCTTTTAGAATGAGGCGACCCAATCGAGAATAGCCTGAATTTAAAGGGGGCCATACGAAATGAGTTAGGTCAGGGTGTACCCAAGAAAAGGGACCTCCTGCCCCCCCGAAAAACCATTTTTCAAGTTTGACAAAAAAACTATTTTCTTTCAGAAAAATTTCAATACCCGTCGAAAGTTTTAACGTGGGACGACCAATCCTCCGAATAGGGTTAAAATGTCATCCAGGGTTTAAAAGACCATACAACAACCCAAAGAGTTAAGGAAAACTCTTTTCCAGGAAATTCCCGGAAAAACCGCGGGGGCATTAAAAAACCCAAACCCCAACGGGGAAACACCAGATACTCCCAAAAAGACCCCTTCCCGGATGTTAAACGCCCGTTTTCCACTCATCCCCCCTTTTTCGGTACGGATGGGGGTTATTGGGCCCCTCAAAAGGGGCCAAAATTGAAAAAAAAACCCCTTTTTCTCCCTGGATTTGATTGGGAAAAGGGGTCATTTTTTTTAAAGGGGAGGGGGGGTATTGGTTTTTTACGTAATTTTATTTAGTTCACGGTAATCTATGCATGGAGGAGGGCCCCCCATCCTTTTTTCCCACAAATTTAAAAAACCCTGCCCCCCATGGGGACACTGAAGGGCGGGTAAAAGCCCCTTTTGTAAGCTTTCCCAAATAATTTTTTTCATTGGGTGTCTTTCGGACCCCGACAGAAATTTTATAAACCTTTCCCCCCGGGGAAAAATTTACTCCCGGGGAATAGGTCAATGGCACAGTCGTAAGATCTAAGGGGGGTAGTATCTTGAATTTTTCTGAAAAAAATACTGCAGCAAAATCACGAATGAAAAAAGGAATCCGGGTCCAACCCCAGTATTGCCCCGTATGGGAGGGATACATTTGTCCCCAAACACACCGTTGTCCCCAAATTGACTGTTCAAACCCCCCCAATTTTCCCGTTTAAACCCCTGGGGTTTTTGTTTTTTTAAGCCAGGGGTAGCCCCCCCAAAAAACCCCATCAAATGGGCAGGCCCCCCATGATAAATAGAATATATCTTTTTAAAAATGTATGGATCCAACCACCCTCCCCCAAACTCAGGGGGTACAAAGTTGGTTTGTGCCATGACTAGTGGGGGTGGAGTCAATAGCCACAACCCGCAGAGAATCAGATAGCCCGGGCTCCAAGGTAATAATAGCCTTCTCTCGACGCTCTCCCAAAAAAGTCCTTTTCCAGACGAACGGGGTTAAAAGCCATAGCCCCCCCCCCCTAAAGTACAAAAGGGATAGGGGGAAGCCACCAAAAAATCCTTTACATTGGTCACTAACCCTAATCTTTAAAATGGCATCTGAGAGCCGGGGCTTTTTCCCCCCCAGACGGGAAAGCCCAGCCCCAAAATTCCGGGAACAATACCCTCCACAGTTTTTTAAACCCCGCCTCAAAGGTTTGGCAGCTGAGGGTCCCGGCTACAGCTTCCTATCCCGGGCATCAAAAAAAGTACCCCCCAAAGGCAGCAAAAACCTGTCCACCGAAGAAAATTTCTGGGAAAACCGGGGGTAAGAGAATCCCCCCCCCCTGGGGGGGGGACCCCCCGAAGTAAGGGGAAAAAACAATTTCCACTCTTTTCTGCTCATTGCCTTGGGGGTAATGGGGGGGGGGGCCCCAAAAAAAAACAAAGGGGACATCCCCCTTTTTAAATTTCCCCAAAAAAGGGGCCCCCCCCTGTATGGGCCCCCGGGGGAACCCCGTAAACAACTGGGAAAATTTGGGGGCCCCCCCCAACCCCCGAGGGGGGGGGGTAAATGCCCGGGGGACCTCGGGCTTGGGGTAGCCACCTTTTGTTCTACTCTCAAACGCCAGATCCTGGGCTAGCTGGGTTAGCCCCCGCATCGCTATACAGAGCTGTTTATGGGGTTTATAGTGAGATAGAGCAATAACGGTTTTGCCTGTAAATAAATTTTTTCCAAAGTCCCAAAAAGGGGGGGTTTCAGTTGGAACCCCCTTTGGGGCCGGGGAAAACCCCCCCGCCCCCCCTGTCCCTGCCCTGCCCTGGGAAACCCGGGTTGGGGGCCCCCGCCCTAAAAAGGCGGCAGGGCGGCAAATGGGGGACAAACCCCCCCCCGCCTGCAAAAATGCTGGGGCTGTCAGGAGGAAGAAAGGGGCAGACAGTCCGGGTCAATACCAAAAAAGGAAAAGCCAAAGCCACAAATTTAGAACCAAAGGGGTAAACGTAAACAAGCCGGGGGCCAAAAAAACTTTAAACCGGGGGGAAACGGGGTAAACCAAGGAAAAAAAAAAACCCCCCGAAAAACCCCCCGGGGGGGGTTTTAAGGGGGGAAAACCAAAGGCCCCCCAGGGGGGCCCAAGGGGACACAAAGGTTAAAACCAAAAAAAAACAAATTAAAAACCCAGGTTTAAAAAAAAAGGCAGCCCCCGGAAAAAATAATCACAGGGGCTGGGGAAAAACCCCGCCCCCTTCCCCGGAAAAATTTAAAAGGGATTCCCCCCGGAATTAACCCCCCCCCTGTAAACCCGGGGTTGGGGGCCCCGGCCCCCAGGGGACCCCCCCTCCCAAAAATTTGGGTGGGCGTTGTCACTCACAAGCGCCAGCAGCAAGGTATCAAGGTGGGGGTTGCCCAAAAAATTTTGGCCTTTTTTGCCCCCTGTAGACCCCTGCACCCGAGTGCACCCTAGCCCTGACATATGGCACTCCATAAGGGTACTAAAAAAAAACTCAACTGGATCCCCCCCAAAAAAAACAAGCCCAAATCGGCCCCGTATACAGAAAAATAAAAAGTAATGGCTATCAAAAGGGGACAAATAAAAAATGCTTTTTTTTATAGACCTATTTCATTTTGTAAAACAGTAAAACATATAAAACTATCTAAAAATATTTTTATCATTGCGTTTTAACCCCCCCCCATAGAAAAATTATCCGTCTTTACACTGCACGGCAAATGCTGTTAAATTGAAGCCCAAAAACAATGGCGAATCTGAGTCCATTTTCATGGATCAATGCTAAAAAAAAATATAAAACCCTGTCTCCCAAATGACAAAACACCCCTAGATGAGATCCCTGGGGGTGTTGAATCCAAATGGTGCGACTTCTTTTCTGGGGGCTTTTTCAAGGCGACATACCCCCCCCAAAATCTGCGTTCCAAAAGCCAAAAAAGCTCCCCCCCCTTGTACGCCCTGCCATCGCCCAAACCCATCAAAAAACCCCCCAATTGGGTATTTCCACTTTGGGAAAAAAATTTGTAACAAAAATTTTTTGGGGTGCTTTTTTACCAGGATTCCTTGGTAAAAAAATTTTAAACATTTTCAGCTAAAAGCAGGGTTGTTTTGGAAAAAAAAATATTTTCTTCAAATTTTTACACCCAAGCTAAAAAAAAATGATGAAACCCCTGTGGGGGGTTCGATTACTCAAAACCCTGGTTATTTATTTAAAGGGGTGTAGTTTTCCAATATGGGGCTTTTTAGGGGGAGTTAGAAGTTTTAGCACCCTTTTAAGGGGCCGCTGCAAACCTGAAGTGGCCTAAATAAAATCAAAGAAAAGAGAATCAGGTCCGTGGTCTCCCCTTTTTTAGGTTTGGGGGTTTGGGGAAAGCCCCCTAGGGGGGGCCATATGGGTTATCACTGAAAAAGGCAGAATCTGGAGAATCAATATTAAGTTGCATTTCCCTGATCACATTTACTGTATTCTCGTGAATAATGGATAAAAATTTAAAATATGCAAAAAAAGTTACATTTTGAAATTTCACCTACACTTTGCTTTAATTCCTGTGAAACACCTAATGGGTTAATAAACTTCCTAAATGCTGTTTTTAATACTTTAAGAGGTGTAGTTTCTTGGGTGTAGCCATTAATGGGGTATCTAACACACAGGCCAATCAAAGTCACGTTAGAACTGGACTGGTCACTAAAAAATGTATATTGCAAATTGTCTTGAAAATTTGAAAATTACTACTAAATTTCTGAACCCCCTAATGCCGTAAAAAAAAAAAAAAGACATTTAAAAAAAATTATGCCAACCTACAGTAGACATATGGTAGATACTAGTTATAAACTTTTTTAAGTGGAATAACTGCCTTACATGCAGAAACTTTTGAAGTTTGAAATTGGTAAATTTTTCACATTTTTTATGATACTTTTCACAAATAAACAAGCATTTTTTGGACCAAAATTTCTTACTATCTTAAAGAACAATGTGTCATGAGAAAACAATCTCTGAATCACATGGATAGGTTTTAAAATGTCAAAAAGTTATTCTCACAGAAGTGACATGCCCCGATTTTTAAAAAAAAAGGG
Organism: Phyllomedusa bahiana; assembly: GCA_025379985.1. Taxonomy (NCBI): domain Eukaryota; kingdom Metazoa; phylum Chordata; class Amphibia; order Anura; family Hylidae; genus Phyllomedusa; species Phyllomedusa bahiana. Next base: position 110,459 of record JAODAL010007217.1, on the reverse strand, counting down.
GATCTGTCTGAGAGGCCAAAACTGGGGTTAAGCAATGCATAAGTTCACCCACAATATAGACTTACAACAATTGATGTAGTAAGTCTATATACAAAAAATATGCCACGATAATGCCATTCTAGCAATCAAAACATTCTTAAGCAGACATGATATTGAAGATCAACATGTTGACTTAATTTGCGATGCTTTGCATCTTATTTTGACTCACAACGTGTTTTGATTTATGGAAGAGGTGTTTATACAATTAGTTATGCCAATGTAACACCTGTAGTACTCTCATTTTTGCCCGGTTCTTTTTGGCTATTTGGATAAAGATACATTTATACTATCAATAATCTGTTTTTCAAACACATTCTACAGTGGGTTGGTTTTTTTGACAATGTGATGCTGATTTGGTCAGGTATAGAGGCTAAATTTAATGAATTTGTAGGGTACATGCAATTCACATCCAATTTTAGATTGGGTTTAGAGTGAATTCTTGGATATTGTCTAAACCAGATTGATGATGAAGATGACAAGATTATATCAACCCCGAGGTAGTGTTTTAGCGATTATATCGACAAAGTTAAATCGCAATTATTTTTATGTTTTGCGATCGAAAATTTTTTAGATGCATGCTGATAATTTAGGTAGAAAAACTGTGCATCATCTATTAAGATCGTGCGCCATTTTCGTAGCGGCTTCCTAGTCATTTTGGGCGCCAGCAACAATGCAGCTTAAAGAATAGAGCAGGGATGAGATATTGTGGTGTGCGACGGTTCATGACTTGGATGTGTATGGTTGCTATTGGCTGGAAAAATCACAATGACCTCGTTTTACATAGAACAGCTTCTTTCAAAGATCAGTGATCTCTCAGCGTCTCAAGCAGAGGACTTGCGCTCTTGCCTGTGTCCAAACAGCCCAGCGAAATTATTCTATATCTCACAGAAAAGCTCTACAGTAGCTGTGATCCTTACAACTTAGTAAGGATCATAGATTGAAAATTTTTCTGTAGTTAGGTAGAGAATTCTTAAAGAGCATCTAACCCTGTAAAGTCACGGGGAAGCGTGGGGAGTAGGGGCCCCGGGCGAACACAGACAAGGCTTATTAGAAGAATACAGGGATAAAGTTACCACCAAGAACTTGAGTGTAGACATATGCACTCAATAGCTTTATTCTAACAGTTTTCTATTGAAATAATTCCTGGATATTGGGCACCTGAACTTATATTAGATACAGATCTTTCTATTAACTTGCGAGTTCTATTTGAGGTGCAAATCTCCACTTATATTTTATCATATATCATGATTCATCAGCAGGTTGTCTGATCATTTTCATTTTTGCCCATGTCCAGCTTGTTGATATAGGCCACTAGAGATGTGCGAATTGCATTGCTAATGAAAGTGGAAATTCGTTTAGAAAGTTCAGAAAACTTCGTTTTACGGAAGCGAAGTCGAACTTTGGGGTACTTCGGGTGAACGAAGTGAGCTTTTGATTGATAAAATGTCTGCGCACATGGCGCAACATTGGGCAAAGCAACTCTGGGAGGAAGAAGGGCCAGCTGCAATGACATTGCATAGATGAAGACCAATCATAAGACCGGCAGGATTCTGTACTTCACCGCACTAAATAAGACCAAGCGCCGGCCGCTGGGAGCACACACCTCCTCACACTGTACTTGATAGGTAAGGTGCTGCTGCTGGTTGATAGCGCATTCTGAAGAACTGATTTATTAGTACCAGCTATTTCTGTGGGGTGTCTCACTTTCTCAGAGACGTTTCTCTGTAATGTACAATTTCTGATTTTTTTTTGGGGTATTGGATCTGAAATCCAGTGTGCTCCACTGCAGCTGCATATAAAAACAATTCAATATCCAAGTGGGTATCTAAGCATTTCCTGTTGTATTCATTTAAAGAAACAGCGTTTTATTACAATACAAATACCACTCATTTTTGGCTGCTAGAATTCTATTTGCGCAAATTTTACATCCAGGTGGTTAATTACAGCGTTGTTTTGCTTGTGCTGACCAAAATAAACCGTCTTTTTCAACGCCAATATATATATATTTTTTTTTTGGTAGCCAAATTCACAAGCAAAGCTAATACAACTGTATCTATTGTTTGTGTGGCGTAGAAAACACCAATTGTAACACGTCTACTAGTTGTGCGTGCTTCAATTCTTTGACAGCAATTGTACATCCCATGGGTTAATTAAGCGTTGTTTGCTGGTGTGTCTGACAAAAATAAATAAACCGTCTTTTTCAACGCCAAATATATATATTTTTTTTTGTAGCCTAATTCACAAGCAAAAAGGCTAGATTAGAACTGTATCTCTATATCTGTTGTGTGGCGTAGAAAACACGCGAATTTGTAACACCTACAAGCTACTAATTTGTGCGGCTCATTCTTTGGCTCTATTTACATCCAGGGTTTAATTAAGCGTGTTTGGCTGGTGTGCTGACAAAGTAAACGTCTTTTTCAACGCCAAATATATATAATTTTTTTTTTGTACCTATTTCCACAAGCCAAGGCTAATTACAACTGATCTCTTTTGATGGCATAGAAAAACACCAATTGTAACACCAACTAGTTTGTGGCGGCTCAAATTCTTTGCGCAAATTTTACATCCAGTGGTTAATTAAGCGTTTGTTTTGCTGGTGTGCAGACTAAAAATAAAACCGTCTTTTTCAACGCCAAATATATAAGTAATTATTATTTTTGTGTTAGCCTATATTCACAAGCAAGGCTAGCATTACAACTGTATCTCTTCTGTTGTGGTGGCGTAGAAAACACGCAATTGTAACACGCTACTAGTTTTTTGCTGGCTCAATTCTTTGGCGCAATTTACATCCAGGGGTTTAATTAAGCGTTGTTTTGCTGGTGTGCTGACAAAAATTAACCGTCTTTTTTCAACGCCAAATTATATATTTTTTTTTGGTAGCCTAAAATCCACAAGCAAAGGCCTAATTACAACTGTATCTCTTTGTTGTGTGGCTAGAAAAACACGCAATTGTAACACGCTAGAAAAAACAAGCTACTAGTTTGTGCGGCTCAATTCTTTGCGTGCGCAATTTACATCAGAAGGGTTAAATAAACCGATGTTTTGCTGGTTGATGCGACAAAAAAAACCGTCTTTTTTCAACGCCAAATATATATCTTTATTTTTGGTAGCCTATTCACAAGCAAAGCTAATTGAACAACTGTATCACTTTGTTTGTGAGGCGTAGAAAGACACGACAATTGTAACAATAAAAACACGCAAACAAAATTTTGCGCTCAATTCCTTTGGCGCAAATTTTCATCCAGGGTTAGATTAAGCGTATGGTTTGCAGGTGTGCTGACAAAAATAAACCGTCTTTTTCAACCCAAATAAATATATATTTTTTTGGAACCCTAATTCACAACAAAGGCTAATTACAACTGTATCTCTTGTTGTGTTGGCTAGAAAACACGCAATTGTAAACACAGCTACTCAGATTGTGCTGCTCAATTCTTTTTGCGCAATTTACATCCAGGGTAATTAAGCGTTGTTTTGCTGGTGTGCTGACAAAAAATAAACCGTCCTTTTTCACGCCAAATATATATATAAAATTTTTTTTTGGTACCAAATTCACAAGCAAAGGCTAAATAACACAACTGTATCTCTTGTTGTGTGGCGTAGAAAACCAGCAATTGTAACCACCTACAAAGCTACTAGTTTGTGCGGCTCAATTCTTGGCGACAATTTACATCCAGGGGTTAATTAAGCGTTTGTTTTGCTGGTGCTGACAAAACTAAACGTCTTTATTCAACGCCCATCATATATATAATTTTTTTTTGGTAGCCTAATTCACAAGCAAAGGCTAAATACAACTGTAATCTCATGGTTTGAGGCTTAGAAAACAACGCAATTGTAACACGCTACCTAGTTTTGTGCGTCTCCAATTCTTAGCGCAATTTTACATCCAGTGGGTTATATTTAAGGCGTTGTTTTGCTGGTGTGCTGACAAAAATAAACCGCTTTTTCAACTCCAAATATATAATATTTTTTTTTGGTAGCCTAATTCACTAAGCAAAGGCTAATTACAACTGTATCTCTTGTTGAGTGGCGTAGAAAACCGCAATTGGTAACACCTACAAACTCTATTTGTGCGGCTCATTCTTGGCGCAATTTACATCCAGGGGTTAATTAAGCGTTGTTTTGCTGGTGTGCTGACAAAAATAAACGGTCTTTTTCAAACGCAAATATATATATAATTTTTTTTTGTACCTAATTCACAAGCAAATAGCTAATTACAACTGTATCTCTTGGTTGTGTGGCTATGAAAACATGCATTGTTAACACGCTACTCAGTTTGAGCGTGCCAATTCTTTGGCCAATTTATACATCCAGGGGGTTAATTAAGCGTAAGTTTTGCAGTGTGCTTGACAAAAATAAACCGACATTTTCACGCAAATATATATATAGTTTAGTTATATATTTCTTGTAGCCTAGATTTCAACAAAGAAAGGCTAATTATAACATGTCATTGTACGATTTGGCTTGTTGTGTGGGCGAAAGAAAACACGCAATTGTAACACTGGCAAACATGAAGTCTATAGCTTATTAGGTTTTATGTGTGATGTCTTTGGTTTCACAATTTCTTTGGCGCAATTAAACATCCAGGGGGTTAATTAAGCGCTGTTTCGTCTAGGTGTGTGCTGATGACATAAATATAAATCCGTCATTTTCAACCGCCTAATATATATATACATGATTTTTTTGGTAGCCTAAATTCACAAGCATAAGTTTTTTAAATTACAACAGTATCTCTGATTTTGTGTGGCGTGAAAACATACGCAATTGTAACAACTCTACTAGTTTGTGTCGGTTCCTCAAATCTTTGGACGCAATTTACATCCTGGGGGTAAGTTAAGCGTTGTTTTGCTGGTGTCTGACAAAAAATAAAAACCAGTGCTTTTTCAACGCCAAATATATAATTCATATTTTTTTGGTAGCCTAATTCACTAAGGCACAAAGGCTAATTACAACTGTATCTCTTGTTTGTGTGGCTTAGAAAACATCACAATTGTAAACACGCTACTAGTTTTGCGGCTCAACTTCTTTGGCGCAATTTACATCCAGGTGTTGAATTGAAGCTATGTTTTGCTGGTGTATGCTGACAAAAATAAACCGTCTTTTTCACATAACACGCGAATATAACATTTTTCTTGTAGCATAATTCACAAGCGAAGGTTAATTAGCCTGTTTTGCTTTTACATTAGTAAAACACACAGAGCTTGTAAACGACACATAACAAGTAAATTTTTCCTGGCCATTTGTGGGAGCGGCTATTTATATCCAAGGGTTACCCAAAGCATGTTACAGGGTTCATTTGGAGTCAAAAACAGTGTATATTTATCATATACAGATAGCTTCATCAAACAGTGTCTGTACATTTTAGAACAAACAGTAATGTACCAGACAGAGAGGTGGCAGGGCTCTGCAACTGCGAGTGGCAGTGGCACAAACATTTCTGAAACGGGCCCAGGTCGCAGCACAGCAAGGGACGTCCAGCAGGGTCACCGGTGAGGCCACACCTGCCGCGTCATCTAGCGGACCGTGTGGTTGTTTCAGCAACCCAAGGGTTCTTGATTGGTTTGACTAGGTCAACCTCTTCGTGCCCAGATTACAGCTAGACAACAATCCCAGCCAAATACGGGTATTGGAGACCTCAGACACAATGTCACCTTATTTTGTGGAGTGTCATGGCACCGTGATCGGTCAGATGCGGGCCTCTCACCTAGGGAGACACTCAGCCCCGGCCTCTGTCCCATTACCAATCCAGATTACCCTCAGCCTATGTATCTACTAAGGTGGTCTGAGGCTCACAGCGACATCTATAAAGCGAGGATGAAAAATTTGAGAGCGAGATCAGACCAGCGAACGTGGCAGGTCGAAGAAATGGGGGCCATATATCCCCAGCTTCTTGCAGTAGGACGGTCAAAGTAATAAGATGTGGAAGAGTTGGCCATGGGTGTCATGGTGTGAGAGTTCACCTCGCTTTAATGGTACCAAGTACCTGTTGTTGGATTAGGAGAGTAGTGACTATGAAACACAAATAATGATGATGTAGCCGCCCGCACTGGGAGCCGTGAAGCAAGGCTTCAGTCTCGTATTCATGAGAAGAGAGCTTCAGCTTGCGCGTCAGGCAGCGGCGTTCAGCCAGCAAAGTGGTTTGTGTGTGCCGTGAGTTCAGCAGGGAAGCTGCAGTGTGAGTCGGGAGCCAATCGCCACGTGGGTGAAAAGCCCGCTTCGCAGGTCCAGACAGTAGCCGGACACAGGCTCAGCGAGGCAGCGGCGGCAGTAGTCCATCAGTGCGGAGCGTTGGCGGTAAAATCAGCAAGCTCGGAAGACGTAGTGCAGTTCTTTCTGCTACGACACCGGAAAGGAGAGCGCCGAAATAACGGGTTATATTAAGAAATCTGCGGGCAGAAATTTGACAGCTGTATGCCAGGGACTAACGTTGTCACGAGTACTATTACCTCTGGTTTTGCGTCAACAACACATGCATCGTCACCATCTAAATGTTTGATCCGTGCCTGGATTATAAACGTGCTCTAGATGTGTGGTCCATATTTCACTGCACGCTGCCAGCAGCTTATATATACAGCGGCCAGTGTGCACGCGATATGCCCATTCAGCCATCAAGGGCTCCGCACCTTCACCTTCCTGCAGAAGGCATTGGCTGTTTCTCATTTGACACAACCTCTCCCGGTCCCCATGCTCCTGCTCCTCGCTACTTCATGGCGCCAGCATTTTTCGTTAGTTTCCAAGAGGCGTATTGTAAAGAGACAGACAGTAATGCCGTCCAAGCCATCCTAAGTAGTGCAGCAGCTGACCGTTTAGCTCCTGTCCAAGTTGTTGGTACAGCAGTCCCTCCGCTTTCCAAATGGTGGACTCTGCACCATCAGAGAACTAATGCTTGTGCCGAGCCAGATGGAAAGTTCCAAGCCGTAATTTCTTTTTCCAAAAAGGCAGTACCACACTTCATAAATATGTAAACAGAAAGTGGTCATTCCTTGAGCTTATTCGGTTTGTTCCAAGGAGTACACGGACAGCGCGGTGAACGTCGGAGCAGTTAACAACGTCAGGGCCATTACATTCTTTACGCGGCCCACTGGTTGAATGTGCTTCCTGCCCATGGCACAACGCAACAACTTGGAGCAGGAGGACACCGCTTTCTCCACCACGATGTCAAAACCTGCTGCTCCTGCGTCAATGTCCGCCTCCTCCTCCTTCCACCAACACCACCATCTCAGCCTCCCACAAGATTACTTCAGCGCTCCATCATACACATAGTGTAGGGCACAGCGTGTCACGCAGTTCTACACCAAGCTTCCTCGCGAACGCGAATTCCACACAGGGGAGGGAACTGCTCCGCGTAGCAGCAAGAAATCGATGTGTGGCGCTTTCCTCCGCGCCAACGATCAAAATCGGGGAACCATGGTGACGGACCAATGGAGGACATGGTTGTCCGCTCTGCACCGAGAGGGATGGAGGTCCAATGCCCCTGCATGGCGCACGTGTTTCAACTCTGTTGTAAAAAAGGTTCCTGAAGTCTTCCACCGATCTTCAGACATTCTGGAAAATGCCAGGAAACTGTGCATGCACTTTATTCCATTCCTACAAAGCCTTGGAAACACCCCCTCAGAGTTGTGCACGCAGAACGGCCTCCCCAACACGCTCTGATATGCGATGTTTCCACCCGCTTGGAATTCCAGCCTGCGCCATGTTGGACCCACTGTAGGAACAAGAAAGCCATTAACGATATTATTTGATGATGCCAGGCAGACAGAAGTACTACCCTGATTAAACTTTGAGTGTCAACCAGGTGGCATCTCATGCTGACACCTGCGTTTCTATATAGGTTTTATCATATGTGAGCCATTCCGAGGAAGCCTAACGGGTTAGATATCTGTTGTGTTCAGGTCGCGGGTTCAGGACTACGTGTATGAATAACGTCATTGCCACTGCTTCATGTCCTGTGAACAGAAGCCTGAAAAAATATCTGCTGGGCAGTAGGGGACCTGGAAGATGTGGTCTACTAACATCTCGTGGCCCACTATGAGTTCCGGTTAGGTGGACTGTAAATGGAGAGGAGGATAGGAGTAGGAGACATAGATGTAGCAAGAAGCTTTAAGTTCTGTTGAAAGTGAGTGGATTTTCTACCCAGGTGGACAAGAGAGTGAGGAGCAGAGCACTGGAGTAGGTGGAATTGGAGGCGAAGAGGGAAGACGAGGCAAGATGACTCCCAAAGAGAGCACCAGTGGGTCAGTATAGCAGTTGGAAATGGAGGCAATGGAGCCCCTCGGAGTCACTTGTGCAGGGGAAGAATCTCTCGCAGCATTGCTTATTTGCCAGACTAGATGACAGCTTCGATATAGTCTCATCCGGCAGAGGGATGAGACTCGTGCTCGTCGCACCTATTGGACCTCGCTACGTTCCAAAATGGGACCTTTTTCCCCCAGCTAGTAGAGGGGAAGACAAACTCAAATCGTATAGGGAAATCCTGCCGAATCAGTTGGCCGGCTGCCTAGTGCGGCAATCGTCCCTCCCTCTACAGTCTACCGTGGGGTTCGTACGCTCCACGTAACTACTGCAGCGGCTGTGCTGTGGGGTAATGAGTGTGGGTAGGAGCAGAACCATCTCCCATCAGCAGTAACCTGAAGTCTGGAGTCCCTAATGAGCAAGCTTCCTTCACCCGCCTAGTGAGGAGTCAGTCACAGCAGCGCAGCATATGCAAGCAGGACATGGAGCATTCCCTGAACCAACAGGTTGTGCTACTTGGTACAGCACTCCTGCCACCCCCATTTAGAATAACCTCTGGACAACTGTGGCGAGCCAAACTGATGTGTTTCGCACTTTCCAGTTTGCAGTGGAGAAGCTTGGGCCAGCCCTGCCATTAGTGTGGCAAATCAAGCGGGTTTCAGTGGCGGCGGTGGCCATATCGTATACCTCCAAGTAAGAACTCGCATGTCACGTGAAATGTTGAACGATCTAGAACCTATGTACAAGATAATCAGAGTGAGAATATTCGCCATCGATTCCACACACCAATGCCTTAGGCGCCTCCAGCTGGGTTCAAACTACCTGCCTCAGCAACTATTCTGATGCCGCCGCCCCCGCCTGATGCCACACTAGTCTGCTGATAGTTTCTTTCTCCATCAGCCTAGCCACCGTCCTTTACCAGGTACATGGTATCTTTGGCCACTCCACCTCAACACTCTATCAAGTTGCCACTCTATGTGCTCATATGCTTATAGCTGCTGTTCCTGTTGCCATTGACTTCCACACTGTTGTCCATGTGAGTTGGCCACTCTGCGGCCTTGTGTACATTTGTTTTGCCCACCCACCAAATGTCTTTAGTGCCACTCACTGACCTCAATGCTGTTGCTCCTTGCCGTATCAGCCTTTTCCACTTCTCTGAGAGTCATTTGTTGCCACTGCCTACCTCATGCGGGCTGCCAAGCCGGTGACCTCCGCTCTCATTCATTGGCCCTCTGTGGCCTAATAACAATTTTGTGCCAACCTGCATAATGTCAATTGAGTGCCATCTACTCAGACCTCATGCTGCCTCGTGTGGGCGACTCCAGTCGTGCCCTCCACACGTTGACATTGTGCCACTGTCCTGACCTCATTCTGCTGAGCCGTGCTGCTGCCGTGACCCTCCACACTGTGGCCTACACCTGTTTTTGCCACCTCCAGAATTTGTCACATTGTCCCCTGTCTGACCTCATGCTGCTGCGTGGCTGCTGCCGAGTCCCTCCACACATTTGTCATATGTGCCACTGTCTGACCTTATGCTGCTGCTGTTGCCCTGCCGATGCCCTCCACACTTTGTCATTGTACCACTCTTTGGCCTACACTCCTTTTTCCAGCTCCAGAATTTTGTCATTGAGCCACAGCCAGACCTCCATACTGCTGCCAGCTTTAACCTTCCACAGTGTGATTAGTGCCCACTCTGTGCCCTAATACTGTTTTTTTTTTCCACCTCCATAATGTCATATGTGAGCCACTTCTGACCTCATACTGCTGCTGCCTGTTACCCTCCACACGTATCATTGTGCCACACGTTTGGCCTAATACAGTTTTTGCCCCCGCCCTATAATTGTCATTGTAGTTCCATGCCTGACCTCATACTGCTGCCGTTTAGCTAGGATGTGACCTGCACTGTGTGAGATTTGAGCCACTCGTGCCCTAATAACTGGTTGTCCTTCGCCATAATGCAGTCATTGAGTGCCACTGTACTGAACCTCATACTGCTTGCCATTGCCGTGACCTCCACACTGTAAATCATTGTGCACTCAGTGGCCTAATACTGAGTTTTGCCGCCTCCATAATGTCATTGGTGCCACTCGCCGGACCCTCATACGCTGCCGCCAGTGACCACCACACTGTGTGATTGTGCCACTCTGTGGCCCAATACTACGTCTTGCCGCTCCATAATTCATTTGTGCCACTGTCTGACTAATACTGCTGCCAGCCGGACCTCCACACTGTGTGAAATTGTGCCACTCTGTTGGCCTAATACTGTCTTGCCCCTGCCTCCATAATGTCAATTGTTCCACAGTCGCCCATCATACTGCTGCGTGCCGTGACCTCCACACGTAATCATTGTGCCACTCTGTGGCCTAATACTAATTTTGCCGCCTCCATAATGTCATATGTCCAACTGCCTACCTCAAACTGCTGCCCGAGCCGTACCGTGACCTTCCACACTGTGTGATTGTGCCACTCAGTGGCCGTAATACTGTATTTTCCTTTTCCGCCTCACAAAATGTCATTGTGGACCACTGCCGACCTCATAAACTTCTGCGCGTGACCTCCACACTGTATCATTGTGCCACTCTGTGCCTAATAACTAGATTGCCACCTCCAAATGGGAAGGGAATGGGGGGGGGGGGGTGTGGTGTTGTTGGGTTTCTGTCTGACCTCAAACTGCTGCCCTTTACGCCGTGACCCTTCCACAATCTGTGTGATTGGCCACTCTGTTTGCCTAATAATGTTTTTTGTCCGCTCATTAATGTCATAGTGCCACATGATCTGACCTCATACTCGATTGCCTTAGTTGGTCCGGTGACAGCCTAGTCCACAGCGTAGTCGTGTCTAATCATAATGGGTCTTACTCTACTCAGCTTGGCCTAATACTGTTTTTGCAACCACCATAATAGTGTGCTCATTGTGCCACTGTCTGACCTCAAACGTAGACTAGAAGTCCTGCCGTTGACCTCCACACTGTGTGATTTTGTCCACTCTTGCCCTAATAACTTTATTCATGATCCTAAGCCTCCGATAATGTCATTGTGCCATCTTTTGTCGTGACCGTCATACAGGCTGTCCGACCTTGTGAGAGTGGTACAACTGTGATCCACCACAGTAGAAATTGCTTGCCACTCTGTGGCCTAATACTGTTATGGCACGCCTTCCATATTGTCATATGTGCCACTGCCTGACTCATACTGCCTGCCGTGTGCCGTGACCTTCCACACTGATTGATTGTGCCACTCTGTGGGAGCCAAATACCTTGTATTTATCTGATAGTCTCAATCCTTTCTCATAATGCCCATTGGTATGTAGCCCCACTGTCTGAAGACCTCATACTGCTAGAAGCCATGCGCCCGTGACTCAATCTCCACACTCTGTGTGAAACAGATAAGAGCCACTCTATGGCCTAATACTGTTTTGCCAGAGAGCTCCAGAATGTCATTGTCCACTGCGTGACCTCATGCTGCTGCTGCCGATTAACTCCACACTGTGTGTATTGAGCCACTCTGTGGCCTAATATACTGTTTTTTGCCAGCCTCCAGAATGTTCATTGTGCCACTTCGCCTGACCCTCATGCGCGTCGTAGGCTAGCCGCCGTCCACCTCACACACTCTAATCACTGAATGTTTGCCATTACCCTTGTCGTCCCCCCCCCACACAAACAAAAAAACAAAAAAAAGCCCCCCCCCACCACAAAAAACAAAAAAATTTTTATAAAAAAACACAAACAAACCAAATGGTGGGAGAGGATGGGTTACGGGGTGTACATGAGGGAATAAGGTAGTGTGAAAATAATGTAAATAGAGTGTGTTTTTTGATAATTTTGAACTATAAGGTGAAAGGAATTTTATAGTGATGAGATTCTTTGAGCGGTTCGATGAATTGAGGGTATTAATTATACACTAAATTTTTTAAAATAAATATAAATATATTAGTAACATTAAAATACTCTTCAGCGACCCTGCAGGCTCTGGCCAGCCTGGAAATAGCTGTTTTTTAAGTGATTCGTGCCGAAGTATTTCGACCGAAACGAATTTATTAGAGAGAGTGTCGTAAAAATTCGTGAGGTCTGAAAGGTATGACTTCTTGAGAAGTATATTTTTTAGTAACCTTTTCATTTTGCGAGAAATTCGGTTGTTCCATCTCAATTTTAACACATTGCAGTTTACAATTATGTTAATTACCAGACAATTTCTCTGAGTAGTTCACCACAGTTGATAGGTAGCCAAAAATACCTTTTATTATCCAAATACAATTATCTAGAGTAATTATCGTAGTGTTTTTTTCAGTATCTCTCTATCTTTGCAGAATGACACTTTGTTCATAAGCACCTCACTTAAATGTGAATGAGCACAATTTTGTAGTCACCACAGTGAATTGATAGGTGGCCCAAAAAATACCTTTTATTATCCGAATACATTACAGAATACGTGTTTTTGCACTTTGCCCAGTCCAGATTTGGTTGATAGAGCCCACCTTGCATTAAATTTGAATCCAGCAATTGGTTAAGTTACCACAGTGAATTGATAGGTGCCAAAAATACCTTCATATCTCCGAATACATTTCAGATAAGTATTTTTATTTCACTTGGCGCAGTCCACTTTAATTGAGAGCGATCTACTTGGCAGTTTAAATTTTCAATACAGCAATTCTTGTAGTCACCACAGTGAATTGAAAGGTGCCACGCGCAATACGCTTTTAATATTTGATACATTTCAGACAGTGTTTTTTTCCACTTTGAGACAGTCTCAACTGCTTTGTTGATAGCTCTACTTGCAGTTAAATTTGAATCCAGCGATTACTTTGTTTGATTTGAGGGATTTTGAGAATAGCTGTGATTTGCCGTATTTTTTAATAAGAGATCCTTTCCAAAGCTCTTCATTCACCTCTCAATCTTGTTATATTTCTGCGAACATGGAGCGAAATTCAGACTGTAGAAACGAGCAAAGAGGGGGGTCATGACATATATATAGTAGAGGTACGAGAGAAGGTGGCTCCTTCCAGTGCTGGCGACAACACACATGCCACGGATCGTCAGTTGCAGGACCGTCAGGCCTGTCATCGCTGGTCAGGGCCCTGTGAATCTCAGTAAGGAACATCGTCGCCCCAATCTGTCCTTCAGTGGTTTAATGCAACCTGCATCCAGCAAGTCTTACTCCTCTCCTCCCATCCACGGCCACAAATGGTCCTCATCAGCATAATCAGCATCCGTCAAACTTGAAGCAGCCCAAATGTAACTCGGTGTACCCACCCACTGTGGATAATCCATTTCTGAAGACCTCTTTGATGACAAAATGCGTTGGGGTCAGAAGGCATGTTAAAGATCAAGAGGCCAAAGAGGATGATTTTTCTTCTGCTCTGACGCCCAGTTACTGATGCCAATCAAGGAGGAGAAAGGAAGCCGGTCAAATCGGCAAAAAATCCCGGGCTGGTCGGCAATGCCTTGCAGTTCCACTCTTGCTTGTAGCCCGCAGCACCTGAGCAGAATTTCCGGACGAAAAGTCACTCTGTGTTGATGATGATAGATGACCGACATTGCGAGATCTCCACACCGTTGGTCTTTTCAGCAGAATTTGCTTGCGAGCGCGTTCAATCACTGGATGAGGTGGTAGTGTCAGTAGGTTACTCCTCAAATAGAGGGGGGGGGAAAGGGGAGGGAACCGGTCGCAGAAGTCCGACTGATGCTGATTCCGACATGCCTTCGTGAGCCAGCGCAACCCCGAGCTCACTCGCTTACGCCGTCAAAAAGGTCCAGGACCTCTCAAGCCAGGGCCTTCTTTGAGCAAGCCCTCCTGATCTGATTCCACCCAGCGATGGTAATATGCTTCCTTTGCCATAAACAGCATAATTCTAGGAAAGAACTTTTGTGATGAGTTAACCCCAGCAACATGTCTATGTCACATGCAGCGAATGCATGAGTTGAAAATGGAGGCAACATTTGGCCAACGTTCCAGACCGACGCCGGGCCTCCCGAACCACTGTTCACAACACGTTCCTCTGTCTTCCGCCTCCTCTCCGCCACCACCAAGCAGTTTTCCTCAGCTGCCCATGTCTCTCAGAGCATGATCTATCGTAAGCCTCCGCTTCAGCCTCCACCGGTCGCCCGAGTTTACCACCGAGCACCACAGAGACCCATCCTACCGCTTCTCCTCCTGCCAGTTTGATGAACACTGCACGCCGTACAGCCGTCCAGTCTAGCAGCAGCCATTCTGTCTTTCCCAGGTTTGGAGCAGAAGAAACACTTTAACCCAAACCATCCCAAAGCCAAAAGCCCTTGCTATGTCGGCAGTAGCCAGGCTATTTGAGCCTATGGAAATGTTGCCTTTCGTCTGGTGGACACCGACTGGGTCACCCACAACGCATGGCCCTTGCCTAGCCACCAATACCAGAAGCCGAGCAAAGGCCATTTCTTTGCCAGTAAGGCCCGACCCGGCCTGGCCAGCCACGTGTCATCTAAAATTTCAAAGGCCGTTGTCTGCATCTGTGGCCAAGCAAAAGTCCATCTGACCACCGACCAACATGGAACCTAGTAAGCACGGGCAAGGCCCGCTACTATATCTCTAGTGACAGTCTCACTGGGTGAGCTGTAGGATATTCTCGGGTGACGATGGCTCTCAGTCGGCGCACGGCTCTTCAAAACCGCAGGATGGTGCAAGGGTTCTTCCCCAAGGTCCCTCTGGTGGCATCACGTGCCCAAGAAAATCCAGGCGTGTTGAAATTATATATCTGTTTTGGAGACCTTGTCCACAAACACAGGCCAGGAGCTGTGGACGGCTCTCCGCAACGAGACGAGCGCTGCTGGTTGCTCAGGAACCTTGTGCCACGCAAGGTGGTGTGCGATAACGGGTGACAATCGCTGGCCGCCCTTAGAGATCGAGAAGGCTGAGCACATCCCTTGCCTAGGCACATGTCATGAACCATTGTCGTCCAGAAATTTCTAAAGAGGCTGACCCGGGGTCGGACCGCCTGCACTTGAGAAGGTCGACATTCTAAGTTGGCACTTCGCCGTTCGCACCCTGCTATCGTCCCGCCTGACTGCCGTTGGCAGCCTTCAGCGTCGGCCCTCCCCGTCAAACGTCTCATTGTTGACGTGGCAACACTCTGGAATTCCCACCCTCCACATGCTCCAGCGATTGTGGGCAGCAGCGTAATGCCATAACGCAGTAACGAAGTGACAATGGCCTGACAAGCAGCAGTGGCGGACCTCGGGGTGTTGAGGCCAACCGAGAGTGGAGGCAGGTGAAAGGAGCTCTGCAAACATCCTTGCCAGTTTGAAGAAGCCACCAAATGGTCATGCGGACAATGCCCTTGTCAGCATGAGCATTGTGGTGAGTCTAAGTTCTGGTACGATCGTATGGACACTCTGAAACATCAAGGTCCCGACAGCAACGAGGAGGAGACGGACACAGATGCGGACATCGGAGCCTTTCTCTCTGTCAAATCAACAAGCGCCCCGACAGTTTCACAATTTATAATCGGTCTTCATAGAGCGTCGAGGGTTTTCGGGTCCAGGGCTAGTGCAAGGCTGGCGCACTCGAATCATCTTCTCAGGGTGCATCATCCAGCAAGTCAGCTGCGTTTGAAGCTGTGCGGAGGAAGCGAGGAGGAGGCTGTAGGTATTCCCTATATACAGCAACATTATAACGCTACGTCCCTCGCCTTGAAAGAGGTTGGCGCAAATTTGAGCGGAGTGAGGAAGATGAGGAAGATCAGTTTGGTAGTGCCCGCCCCTCGACCCAGAGGCTTGGACAATCAAGCTCCATCCTCTTCAATGAAATTCTTGGATGCTCCATTTCCTTTCCTCCACATGATCCTCAAAGTAACATTAAGGCCATCAAAATAATCAACAGTTACTTTGTCGGACCCACCTCCTGGATCCCCGGTACAAAACAAGAACTCAGCACTGTTCCTTCCACCTCCCAAATATAGAGTAAAATAACAAGAAATGGAGACCTTGCTGATTGATCAACTGAGACTCTGTTGCGTCTGCTCACGTTTCCCCAAATGTAGCACGCGAGACAACCATCAGCGACTGTGACAGCATTAGAGTGCCAAGCATTCCGCAGCGGCAGCAGCACAGCAAGGCGTGGCAGAAGTCTAATGGGGTACCTCTGGCAATCTTATTTACACTCACCAACGCATGCAACAGGGCAACACATCCCAACACACAGATATCATCTTAGATCGGTGCATCTGACTATTGCGTCCAACACCGATGTTTTTTGGATGTTCCCTGGACCCCAATAGACTTCCTGGGTATCCAAAATGGACGAATGGCCTACGTACTGCTCCACGCCCACAGAGGTGGTTTCGCTGCCCAGCAGCCCGATCGTCATATCTGAGCTGACACTTCAGCACAGCCTTGGAGGATCGTTTATTACAGAACAAACGCATCCTCTTTTCCACAGATAATGTGGATCGTTTGTACTTTCAATCAAGATGAAAACTAGGCATGGAATTCCTCTGATGATGTTGTGACCCCAATTGCCGAGGTCACGGATTAGTTGCCCCGTCTACTTCACATTCCTCTTACAAACAGAATTGGTCCTCTTGAAAACTTTATTTTTACAATGTCATTTTTACTGCAACTTCTTTTTATTCTCTTTCCCAACAGTTCATCATTGCTGTTTTGCTGTGAGGAGACTGTAAAAGACAGCAAGGCTTCATGACAACACCGTATTTCCATTTACTCACATTACATCCTTTAGAAGTTTTGCATTGTCAATGGTTTTGAGGTGATGTTTTTGTGAGATACCAGTTATAATTATGGTCCTTTTGGAACAGAATGTGCTTCATAGTGGCGTTTCTCCTCACAATTTAATAGTGGCTGAGAAGTCATATTTATAAATTTTTGGGGTCATGTTGCTGTGAGATACAGCAATAAATCATGTGGTCCTTTGGAACAAGAAATGTGGCTTCTAAGTGGAATTTCCACCCTCACAATTTTTAACAGTGGCTGGAGAAGTCATTTTTTAATTTTTTGGGTCATGCGGCTTTGAAATGCAGCAATACTACCACGGTCCTATTATAACAAAAACATGTTGTTTTCTAACCAAAATGTGTTCTTCACACATTGTCCAAATGGCTCAAGGTCACTCTTTGATTTTTTTTGGGGGCATTTGCTGTGACATGCAGCTACCACTACAGGTCCATTATAAAAAAAAATTGGTTCTCACAGACTTTGTTCTACACAATGTCCAAAGTGGCTCAAGAGTCCCATGACTTTGAATTTTGGGGGCATTTTGCTGTGACATGCAAGCTATACTACAGGTCCCTATATAAAAACAATGTTTTCTAACAGACATTTTTTCCTTCAAAATATCCAAAGAGGCTCGGGTCATGCTTTGCAATTTGCGCATTTTGCTTGACCATGCAGCTACACTACAGTCCTATTATAAAAAAATGTTGTGTTTCTAACAGCCATTGGTTCTTCACAATTGTCCAAAGTGCTCATAGGGTCATGCTTTGAATTTTTTCGGAGGCATTTTGCTGTGACATGCCAGACTATACCAACGGTCCTATCTATAAAAAAATGTTGTTTTCTAACACAGACATTTGTTCTTCACGAATGTCCAAAAAGTGGCTCTCAAGGGTGATGAGTGCTGTCAGAAACAGGAATAGGAGTAGGCACACGTTAACGGACACCATATTGCACAAATGACTTGTTTTTTGCAAGATCTTTAACATAGCTATCATCGCTGTATTTGAGGACAACCCATGTTAATACAAATTAGAGAAAGACGACAAACAGACATGGTGGGACATCCATCCTATTTTAAACATGTGTTTTCTAGAATGAAACACTAAAAAACTTGCATGTACCAAATTGCTGTTAGAAAAATTCCGTCTGATTGTAACAAGGGAGGTACATGGAAAACTTGACCAAGGAATGTAAGGTTATTCAGTAAGTGACATGGAGGTATGGCGCACGGACAGAGAACAAAGTACAGAGACAATTTCCTCCAGACACGATGCGGTAAAATGAGAAAAAAGAACGCCAAGAAACGGGCACCTGGGTGGAAACAGGAGACTGTTAACCACTCAGTAGTTCTCCAAGTGCAAGCTCAATTGGTCCGCACTCCATACGGAGGCAAGCCTACCCAGGCGCAGGACAGTATATGTGCCAGTAGAAACTAAAATGGTGTCTTTGAAAGACCCTTTTTTCCGCACTTTTTTATCTGGGTCATGCAGTTTGGGGCTCATGCTCGCTGTGCCACAGGACATGTAGAGTCAATAATCCGGTGAAACTAAATGAGTGGTTGACAAGACTCCTTTTCCGGCACTTTTAATCTGGGGATCATGCAGGTTTGGTGCTCTGCTTGTGGCCCAGACAGGTATAGTCAATGTCAGTGAAACACCTAAAATGGTGGCGTTGAAAGACTCCTTTTCCGGCATTCTTTTTAATCTGGGAGTCATGCAGCGTTTGGGGCTCATGCTGTGGCCCAGGACAGGTATAGTCAATGTCCAGTGAAACTAAAATGGTGGTTTGAAAGACCTCCTTTTTCCGGCCCTTTTTAATCTGGGCTCATGCAGGTTTGGCTCATGCATGTGGCACCAGACAGGGATGTCAAATGTCCAGTCAACTAAAATGTGTGGTTTAAAGACTCCTTTCTATTCCAGCACTATTTTAAAATCTGCTGGAGGTCATCGCAGGTTGATGGGCTCATGCTGTGCCCAGCACAGGTAATCAGTCCAATGTCCATTGAAACTAAATGGTGGTTCAAAGACTCCTTTTTCCCCTGGCACATTTAATTTGGGGGTCAGACAGGTTTAATGGTCCCATACTGCGGTCCCAGACAGGTATAGTCCAATGACTCAGTTCAACTAAAATGGTGGTTCAAAGACTCCTCCCGGCACTCTTTTAATATGAGGGTCCAGACATGTTTAATGGTCATACTGCGGTCCAGGACAGGTATAGTTAATGTCCAGTCAAGCTAAAATAGGTGGTTCAGAAGACTCCTTTTTCTCCCGCACTTTTATAAATCTGGGGTTCATGCAGGTCATATGAGCTCATGCTAGCGTTCCACGACCAGGGATATCAATTCCAGTTCAATGTAAAATGATGTTCAAATGCATACTGCCTTTTCGGCACTTTTATAGTTTGGTGAGTGATGCAGAGATAAGGGGTCATGCTGTAGGTGCAAGACAGATCAGTTAATCGTCCTGTGATTTTTTTTCTGTGCTTATTAATAACCAAATTGTTGCTAAGATGTAGCACGTAATCCATGTTGACTGTTGTGGATGTTAATTCCAGCTTCCTCCAGCCTTTTGGTGTTAAGATAAGGGTGTTGTTGCTCTCCCATAGACTTTAATGGTCATCGATCATAATCTACTATCGACCATCGAATATCTTGTCAATGATGGTCGACTATCGACCATCGACCGATGTCGATGGCCAACGTAATCGCTCAACACTAACCAAGGGTCCTGTAAGTCAACTGTCACAAATGACCTTTTAGACAATGGAAGCTTCCACCCATCTCATGCAATTAAGGGGTTGCCCGATGGACAATTTGTTCATTTAAAAAAGGAATAATAGTAATCTGCCTAAAAATGACACGCTGTGTGCCTCTATCGCGCAATGCGGTTATTGAGGTGCATTACATACACTATTAATGATATGTTATGCGCCTCAGTCAATAGACGCATTACATACACTACCAATGATACACTATGCGACGTGATTTGCGCAATGCGCTGCGATTTTGTGTAATGCGCCTATTTACGTGTAATGCGCCTTCTTAAGCGCATTAAGTTTACCTGACGCCAGATTTTTGAGAAGATCAGACTTTCTGGTGCACTTAACTCTGATTTAATGAACCTAAAAACTGCCCTCGAGCCGACGCGAGGCAGTTTTTCGGACACGCGCCTCAAATGTTTAAAGGAGAATTTCCATCACAAGTGCTGCTGAAAGGGCTGATTATTATAAAGTAAGACATTTTCAAAATATATGTTATTAAAGAAATCAGTATGCTTTACCTCATACCGGCCTTTTTTGTACCTTCAACTAGCTCTCTTGTCTCCTTGGTCTCATTGACCATACTGTGTTTTTCTTCGCTTTACGAAAATTGGAGTGTCACTTTACGTAAATAGCCTTGCATGACACGCTCTTGCTCTGATGGAATCACACACCAATATATTGTAAGTCTTGATACAATATGACATCATGCTGTCTGTAGCGATCTAAATACAAAGATTGCGCCCTTGCCCATATACATTATACAATATCTCACAAAAGTACACTCCTTACATTTGTTTAAATAGTGTGTTATAATACCTTTTTCATGGACATCACTGCAGATTATCTTCACTTTGAAACTGTTAAGGTAGTTAGGAGATGGGGCAAATTGATTCTATCACACGAACTGAAGTCGTTTATAATTTTCAGAAAACTCCGCTTCGGTGAACGAAGTCGAACTTTGGGGTACTTCCGCCGTGAACGTCGAGTGTGCTTTTTATTGATAAAAATGGCTGCAAGCCAACAGGCTTACATGGGGCATCTAAGAACTCTGTGGCAGGACAGAAGGGTAATACTTTAAACACAATGATTCTTGGTATAGATTTAAGTACATCTGCACATGTTTGGTTTGACATGAGCTCCCACACCTCATGTATATACTCTATTTTAGCAATGACCAAACTTTTAAAATTTCCATTGTATTTAAAATTCAGACAACAGTCTATGCAATATAGAAAAAAAGTGCAGGTAACTTTAGTCAAACGACCATGTAGTCCATTTCAATGCAAAGCATAGCAGTGAGGATAAGCTGGAGAAACGATAGCCGCCGGCAACACTGTCGATGTTTCAAAAGATCAGGCTTCTTTCTCAAGCCATGCGCAGTACGGTAGGTGGAATCCCTTACGAGATCCGTATTCTACTTACCACAGAACAGACTAACTCGAAATACACAAATTACAACATATTTTATAAAAACACTCCATTTCGAGTTTTTCATTAATCCGTTTTGGCTAAAGGGCTTCTAGTTGACTATCCAAAAATATCTATCTTTTTATAAAGGGAGTAAGGGATCCACCTACCGTACGGCAGAACATGCATGAGAAGAGAGCCAGTCTTCGAAACGTCGCACAGGGTGTGCGGGCGGCTCGTGTCTATGAGCTACCTCACTGCTATGCTTTGCAAGAAAACGAAATACCATGGTCGTTTGATAAGTACCTGCACTTTTATTTATATTGCATAGACTGTTTTGTCTCTGAATTTTATAATCGTTATTAGTGCTGAACCGATTCTACGTTGGCCATCGGACATCGGTCATTGTGTGCTGATAGTCGACCATCCATCGAGACAAGATAAGAGCGATAGTAGATTATGAGCGATGACGCATTAAAGTCTATGGGAGAGCACACACCTTCAGATGATGATTACAACCAAACAGGGCTGAGAAGCTGGAATTAAACATCCACCAACATCAAATGGATACGTGCACCTCTTATAGGCAACACACTTAGGTATAAAAGCCACAGAAAAAAAATCACACACCATTCACTATCCCTTCCTTGTACCACAAGCATGAACCCATAAACCTGCATCCCCCACAAATTAAAAAGTGCCAGAATGCAGTATGATTTGAACCATCATTTTACTTATGACTGGACACTGATAATCCTGACCTGGAACGCAGCATGAGACCCTCAAACCTGCAAGACCCCCTCAATTTCACCAGTGCCCCTGAAAACAAGGAGTCTTCAACCATCCCATTTTTAAGCTTGAACTGGACATTGAACTATACTATGCCCTGGGCCACAGCATGACGCCCCAAACCTGCATGACCCCTAGATTAAAGAATGCCGTAAAAAGGAGTTTTTCAACTCACCATTTTAGCTTCCACTCGGACATTTGACTATACCTGTCCCCTGGGCCAGCATAGCCCCAAACCTGCTAACCCCCACATTTAAAAGTGACGGAAAAAGGATCTAGTCAACACCATTTTAGTTTAACTGACATTGACTATATCTGTCCTGTACCGCAGAATTGCATTAAAGCCTGTCTGACCCACAGATTAAAAGTGCACGTGAAAAAAGGAGTCTTCAAAACACCATTTTAGTCAGAACTGAGACCTTTGAAAATAGCCTTTCCAGTCGACCGCAGTATGACCATCTAAACCTGTCTGAGCCCCCTAATTAAAAAGTGACGGGACAAAGGAGTCTTTGCTGACGCACCATTTCAGTTGATCACTGGACATTAACTATATCTGTCTCTTAACCTAGCAGACTATGACCATTCTCAACCTATCTCCTGACCCTCACAATTAAAAAGTGCCGACATAGGAGTCTTTCACAAGCCATTTTAGTTTCACTGGACCCCCATATACTGGTCCCTGTCCTGGATTAGCGCTTTCCCTTACCCGTATAGAGTGCGGACCAATTGAGCTTCCACCTTGAAATACTGGTGGTTAACGCTCCTGTTCCACCCAGGTGCCCTTTTTCTTGGCATTCTTTTCTCAAAAAAAACAAAACTTTTACTCAACGTGCTGGAGGGAAATTGTCTCTGTACCTTTGTTATACTCTGTACCGCGTTGCAGCATACTCCAAGAGTCCTCTGTGAAAAACCTACATCTGGAATCAAGTTTTCCTGTACCATGCCCTTGTACAAGTTCGAGATAATTTTCTACGCAGCTATTTTTGTACATGCATAGTCATTTATCGTTTAAATTCTAGAAAACACATTTTTAAAAATAGGATGGAATCCCACCATGTCTTGTTTCTCTTTTTTTAATTGTAGTTAAATGGGTTTGTTCCTCAATACAGGGATTGATAGCTATCGTAAAGATCTTGCAAAAACAAGTCATTTGCAATATGTGTCCATTAACAGTGATCCTACCTATTCTCTTTTCTGACAGCACCATCACCCTTGAGCCACTCTTGACGAAATCAATTTTGAAGAAACTAATGTCCTGTTAGAAAACAAAAAATTTTTATAATAGACCCTGTAGTAATAGCTGCATTTCAAAGCAAAATGCCCCTCCAAAAAAATTCAAAGCATGACCCTGTGAGCCACTTTGGACAATTGTGAAGAACAAAGTCTGTTAGAAACAACATTTTTTTTTAATAAAAGCAGGATCTGTATATAGCTGCATTTCTCAAAGCAAAATGCCCCCAAAAAAATTCAAAGCAATCGCAGACCCATGGCCACTTCTGTGACAATATGTAGAAGAAACAAAGTCTGTTAGAGAACCCACATTTTTTTTTATAATAGTACTGTAGTATTGCGCTGCTATTCCTCTAGCAGACCATGACCCAAAGAATATTATAAAAATGCGCGTTCTCTCAGCCACTGTTAAAAATTGGTTGAGGGAGAAATGCCCTCTCTTCAGAAGCCACATTTCTGTCCAAACGAGACCATGAATTTAGCTAGTACTCTCAAGCTACAAGACCCAAAAAATTATCAATATGACTTCTCAAGCCACTATTAAAAATTGTGCGGGGAGAAATGGCACTTAAAAGCCGCATTTCTGTTTCCAAAGGACCATAACTATAGCTTTCATCTCTCAACAGCAACATGACTCAAACCGTTTGACAATGCGTAGAAACTGATCTACAAAGATTAAGTGAGTAGCTTGGAACACAGTGTGCATGAAACCTTGCTGTCTTTTACATCTCCTCACAGCAAAACCAGCAAAAATTAACGTTTGGAAAAGAGAACTAAAAAATTGCAGTAAGAAAATGATCATATTTAAACAACCAAAAGTTATTCAAGAGGAACCATTTCTGTTTGAAGAGGAATGTGAAGTAGACCGGCAACTAATCGGCTGGACCTCGGCAATTTGCGGGCGCCACAACATCATCAGAGATCCAATGAGCTGATTCATCTTGATCGAAGTCATAACGATCATCACATATATCTGTGGAAAGTGCGGATGCATCGCTGTAAATGACTCCTCCACTGTGCTTCGAAGGTCAGCATCAGATATGACGCTGGCTGCAAGGAGCAGGGACAACCCTCTATGGCTGGGTGAGCGAGCTCGCATTTCGTGCCTAATTTGGAACCTCAGAAGAGCTATTGGGCATCCGGAACACAGAGACAAAAACATTGGGTTATGAACGCAGACTATTGTCCTGCACACCCGAGCTCTTACAGCTGGTCTCTGTGTGTTGGCTGTGTGCCCTGCAATGCATGCGTTGGTGAGGTGGTAACCAAAGATTGCCAGAGGTCACACCATTAGCTTCTGCCACTTTGCTCTGCTGCTGCTGGTGCTGCCCGCTACTTCGATAACTTGGTCACTCTACTACTGTCCACGTCGCTGATCGTTGTTCCACCTCGATACATTTGGTGGAACGTGAAAAAGACATCAACACGCGTGTCATCCAGTATCATCAATCAGCACGGTCTCCGTTTCCTGCATTTTACGTCTCTGATTTGGCATGTGGTGGAAGTAAAGTGCGAGGAGTTTGTTTTGATACGGGATCCAGTGAGTGTGAGCCGCCCATTAACTGTTGTTCATTTTGATGGCCTAATGCGAGGATCATGTTGGAGGAAAATGTGAGCATCCAAGCACTCAATGTAGAGAGAGGGTGGAGCCTTGATTCTCTCCCAGCCTCTGTGGTCGAGGGGCACTAGCGTACAACTGATCTTCCTCATCTTCCTCCTCCGCCTCAAATTCCGCGCAGACCTCTTCTCCAAGCACGGGACGTCGGTACACTGTCGGTGTCATAATAATTACCTCACTCCTCCTCCTCCTCCGTTGGCCTCCCCGGCACAGCTCAACACAGCCCTGACTTGCCTGAAGATGATTCACTCCTGAGGAGGCTGATGCGCCACCTTGACACTAGCTCTGGACCCCTAATCCATCAGCCTAATGAGGGAGGGGGGAGTCCGATGAAATTGGTGAAACTGTCGGGCCTTGTGGATTTGAACGGAGAAGAAGCTCCCGTGTCCGCATCTGTAGTCCCCGTCCCTCCCCGTCGCGGGAAGGACCTGTTGTTTCAGAGTTCCAACGATCGTTCCAGAACTAAGATCACGCCCAATGCCTCATGCTGACAAGGTGCATTAGTCAGCACTGACCATTTTTGGTGGCTTCTTCCAAGAACGGCAAGGATGGTCAAGCTCTTTCATCCACCTGCCACCTATCTCGGTGGCTCAAGCACCCCGAGGACTCCGCACCGCTGCTGTGTCAGGCCATGTGTCACTGATTGTACTGACGTAATGGACATTGCGACTGACTGCCACAATGCTGAGCATGGGTGGAGGCATGAAATATCCAGCGTGTTTGCCACGATCAACATGAGACGGTTTGACGGGAGCTAGAGCTGACGCTGCATGAACGCACCATGCGGGACAAGCGTTTGCGAACGGCGGAACGCGAGAGTACTTAGACTTCGAGCCCTTCCTCAGCAGGCAGTCCAACCCGGATTAACTCTTTAAACATTTCTGAGACGACCAAGGTTCCTTGACATGTGCCAGCAAGGAGATGTCCTCACCAGCCTACCGTCCTTAAGGGCGGACCCGCAGATTTTTCCATTATCGCACACACACCTTGGCTGGCAAAAGTTCTTTGCACCCAGCCAGCGCTCGCATCCTCGTTGCGGAGAGTCGTCCACATTCTCCTGACCTGTGTAGTGGACTGGTCTCCCAAGTACAGATTAATTTCCATGGCCTGGTTCTCTGGGCAACAGTGAGCAACCAGAGGACTTTGGGAAAGACCCTGCACCATCCCTATCTGTTCTGAAGAGCGTCGTGCACATGTCCGAGATCAACCGTCACCGCCCAGAGACATCCACCCAGCCACCCCGTGAGCTGTCACAGAGATTATAACAGCCTTGCTCGTGCTTACTATCCTGTGTCGTTGTGTGCAGAATTGGACTTTTTTCCGGCCACAGATGCAGACAACTCTGCTTGAAATTTAGATGACACGTGGCTGGCCAGGCAGGACGGCTTTTCTGGCAAAGAAAGCCTGCTCGCACTGGTATTGGGGCAGGCAAGGGCAGATGACGTGGTGGATGCCATCTGTGTCCACCAGACCGAAAGCAACATTTCCAAGGCCAAGACGCTGGCAATGCCGACATTCAGGCTTTTGCTTTAGGATTGTTGAGGCATACAAAGTGTTTCTTCTGCTCCCAAAACCTGGAGACAGGAAGTCTGCGGCTGCTAGACTGGCCGATGTATGCGTGCAGGTCGTCAAACTGCGGAAGCAGAAAGGGGTAGGATGTCCTTTGGTGGTGCGCGGAGGTACTCGTGGCGAGGATGGAGGCTGAAGCTGCAGGCTGATCCCTGATCATAACTCCTGAAGAGACATGTGCGCTGAGGCTACGAGATGTGGTTGGCAGAGGAGGAGGAGGCGGAGACAGAGGGTGTGGACAGTGGTTTGGAGGCCCCGGCGTCGTCTGGCCTTTTTTGCGCCAATGTTGCCTCCATTTCAACTCAGTGCATTCGCATGCATGTGACTAGACATTTTTGGTGTGTTAACCACCTTAGGTTCTTCGCCTCTACTTTATGCGTTGACGGCAAACGGCGGCATAATGACAATCTGCTGTTGAAATCAGTAGCGCTTGAGGTCAAAGAAGGCCTCTCAGCTTGATAGGTCCTGGACTTTTTTGACGGCGATAGCAGAGAGGCGGAGTTGCGCTGACCGTGGCTGGCGGAATCCAATATCAGCCAGACTCCTGCGACCGGCCTCCCCCCTTTTGAGGCGGAACCCTACTGACACTACCCCATCGTCCTTCCTCCTCTTCCAGTGATGAAAGCACTCTGCAACAAATTCTGCCGAGAAAAGACCATGAGTGTATCACCGCAATGTCGTCCCTCATCATCATCAAGCTCAGGTGACTTCGTCGTCCCTGACAACATCTGCAATCCAGATCTACGGCAACAACAAGAGGACTAGCCAAGGCGTTGCCGTGATGCGCGCCGGATTTTTGACGATTGACCCGGCTTCTTCTCCTCCACTGATGGCATCAGTAACTGGTCGTCAGAGCAGAGAAAATCAATCCTCTTTTGGCCTCTTTATCTTTTAAACATGCCTTCTGACTCTCAACCGATTTTGCCTCATCAAGAGATGGTCTTATCATAAACATGTGGATATCCACAGTTGTGGGTACACTGTTGAATTTGGGCTGCTCATGTTGGACTGCATTGCTGGTAGCGGATGTCGAAATTTGTCGGCGCGTGACTGGAGGACGAGGAAGAAAGACTGCCTGAAAAAAAAAAAAAAAATGCAGGTTGCATTAAACTCAGTGAAGGACAGATTGGCGACAGCTGGTCGTTACTGAGATTCACAGGCCCTGACCCAGCGATTACAGGCGATGGTCCTGCAATTGACGATCCCTGGCATGCGTGTTGGTCCCAGCACTGCGAAGGAGCACCTTCTCTCGTTGACCTCTACCTTTCATGTCCTACCCCCCCTCTTTGATCGCTTGCCACCTAATTTCGCTCCTATTTTCATGTAATAAAAAAAATTGAGAAGTTATGGAAGAGTTTATAGAAAGTCACTTATTAAAAGGTATGCAAATCACAGCTATTCTCAAAAAAAACTCCCTCAAATCAAACAAAATATTGCTTGGATTCCAAATATACTGCAACTAATGCATCTGTTTATACAAAGCAGGCCTGCGCCAAAGTGAAAAAACGACAAATATCTGAAATGAAATTCGGATTACAAGGTATTTTTCTTGCGCGGCACCGTATCAATTCACCTGAGTGTGACTGACAAAATGTGCTGATTCAAATTTAACCTGACATAGTAATCTATCAACAAAGCTGGCCTGCGCCAAAGTGAACAAAAACACGTATCTGAAATGTCTATACTGAAAATACAAGGTATTTTTGGCACCAAGCAAATTCACCTGTGGTGACTCAACAAAATAGCTGTATTCAAGAATTTAACGGCGAGTATATTTACAACAAAGCTGGCCTGCGACAAAGTGACAAAAACACGTATCTGAATAGGTCATTCGATAAAACAAGGTATTTTGCGACCTTTCAATTCACCTGTGTGACTACCAAAATTGGCTGTATACACATTTACTAGTTCAAGGTGCCTCAATGACTAAAGCTGTAGTGGTGCCAAAGAGTAAAAAACACGTATCAGAAATGTATTCCGGAATAATACAAGGTATTTTTTGGCACCTTTCATCACCTTTGGTGACTACAAAAAATTGCAGTATTCACATTTAAGTGCAAGGGTGCCTCATGAACAAAGCTGTAGTGCGCCAAAGTGCCAAAAAACATGTATCCTGGTAATGTATTTTCGATAATAAGAGTATTTTTTGGCACCTACAATTCACCTGTGTCGACTACAAAATTGCAGTATTCACATTTAACTGCAAGGAGCCACAATGAACAAAGCTGAAGTGCGCGCAAAGGGCAAAAAACATGTATCTGTATGTATTCGTGATAAAGCAAAAGGATATTTTTAGGCACCTATCAATTCCACCTGTGGTAACTACACACTTGCTGGATTCCAAATTTTACTGCAAGGTGGCTCTATCAACAAATCTGGACTGGGCAAAAGGCAAAAAAACACGTATCTGTAATGTATCGTGATAATATAAAGGTATTCTTTTGCACCTACAATTTCACCTGTGGGTATACATGGCTGTGACGTCGGTAAGCAAAGTCCCGACTCCGACACCGACTCCCTCAATTTCCCCTAACCCCGACATCCGACTCAGACTCCCTCAATACATATAAGATAACTTTAAGTTTAAGCAGTTCTAATCATAATCTTATGATACACGATAATCAAGACCTATTTAGGTAGAATATTAACATATATTTATTGGATACAACTTTAGAACACAAAAAACTTTATAAATTGCAAATAGAATGTCAAATCGCTGCAGTCAGTGGGAAAAAAAAACAGTTTTCACAACAACGTCCTGAATAACTTTGTGGCGTCTTTATGAATTGTTCTGAAGAAAAAGTATTGCCTCCATCAGATCCCTTTCATAGATACCCAAATCTGTCGCGATTTACTTTAAGGCTAGAGACAGCCTCTCTACACTAACTTGGGTTGGTGGCAAAGCGGTGACCACATGGGCAACATCTCTAACAATCTTCGGTATAAAGGAATTGCCTCATGCCACAGTCAGTTTTATGATCAGGGGGTTGGAACTCTTCTACTTCTTTGAGAGCAAGTGAAAAATTTGCTGAAATCAGTCATTCCTGTTTGCTGTGGAGTGGAATCTTTTTCCCTTGGCAACGCTTTGCCTGATCCATGTCATCCCAAATACTTTTTCAAAGTTTAAACTCTTCATCTGATGAGGCTGAAGATTGGCAGCACACTGAGCAAGCCCCATGTCCCCTCTCTTCTTCTGCAGTCCTGTAGCCAACTCATCCCTAATTGCTACTCATCAGAGCTTCTTTTTCCTTAGTAATCGTTGATCATCCAGCAATATACGATGACTTGGGTCCACATAAATCGCGCAAAAGAAATTGTATTGATCTAATAACAAGTGTCTCTCTCCTTTTTATTGAAGCAGCAATGCCATCACGCGATAAGCCTCCTCTTTGGGGAGAGCTTAAAAACAGTTTCTTCCACTCCTTTATGAAAGTTCCCAGGATGTTAATCTCAGCTTGTAATTTTTTAGTGACTGGTGAATGGTAGTGTGAAGCAGTTCATTTAATTCAGCCACCTGTGTCCATTGAACTTCACTTATGTCACCTGAGGGTTGGCCCTGTCCCACAATAAAAGGGTCTTCAGCTCAACTATATCGTTAATCACAAATAATACTGCCCCACCGAGTGGCTTACGATCTACAATTGCCCCCTGTTCCCAGCGCACGTACACTTCAAGATAGAATCAATTTTAGGTCGGGCAGCAATAGCCAATGTCCTCACGTTGCCAATGCAGGGGGGGGGTGAGGGGGGGTTTTTTTTTTTTTTTTCCAGCAGTCCCTCTTGCAGACTGTCCTCTTATCGCCAGCTGCAGTGTGTGCACAGCAACAGCGCATGTGATAAATTATGAAAGAATTTCCTTGAAGCAGCTTCAGCAAGATCAATTCTAGATATCATGCTTGCGTTGTCTGTAGGAATAGTCTTGTTCCTCAGTTTACAAGATGCCAACTAAGGTGCATTCCATCTCACAATTACACTACAGAATCCAAATTTCTTCTAACTATTTTCACCTTCCTTATTCCATTCATCAGTTAATTGTCACGTGATCATATTTGTCTGTCTACGAATCTCTAAGAATCTGTTCTTTTACCTGAGTTCATGATCTTGGCAGAACATTTTTCCACTAAGGCCTGGAGAAACTGACTGGTATTGACTGAGCTCTAGTGTCCTTTACTTGGCCAGCGTCTTTTTAAAACAATTTTTGTTGTCAAAACAAATTCGTACATTTATAGCAAAATAGTTCACTCTGTGACGTTGTGCAGGCTTCCATTTTAAGATATATAAAACGTTACCTTGAGAATCATTCTAAATCTTCTTTTTGGTTATAGGCTTCTTCAATCACTATTGATTTTTCTAATAGCTTTCTCTTTCCAGAAACACCAAGTTTGCGGGCCATTTCTCCATTAAGAGCTGAAAGAGCTGTCGAGCAAATAATGATATTGGTACAAACCGTCCTTCACAACAAGCTGATAGACGCCTGTCTTTTTAAACACAACGCTGTCATTGTTACAGTATTTTGTCACTTACAAAATATCTTGTACTGAGTTTGAACACTCTTTCGTCGCTCCTTTTGCTCTGGCGGGAAGCTGCTGGGCACAGCGTTTTTTTGGTTGTCACTCTGATCCTTCGATCATTCACAGATTGAAAACTTCGAGGTGAGAGCAGTTTAAAAGTCTTTTTTAGATGAAGCTCTTGTAGGCAGCGTTTTTTAAATCGCTTCACTGAATATGCACTGATTTTGACATCACAGCATTTGTTTCATATCAGTGAATGCACTTATCTACACTGACAGCGATCCACAATAATTTATATTCCCGTCAGTGTGAACATGCTCAAAGACACTGACTTCATAGGAAGCTTCTTATACATTTATAATAACTTATAATCATCCTCAAAATAATTTGTCCTATGAAAAAAAAAAAAAAAAGTATATCTGGTAATCTCTGAAAGAATAGTGAGTATAACTTGGGTAGAACACAAAAACAAACTTTGCTAAAATCAATAGTACAGATATGTCATGCGACAAATAAAAGGTTTGTAATATTGTTTTATTAGATATGCTTTAAGTGCTGAATTGTCATATGCATGCTTTTTCTCTGGATAACAGGGCCTGCATGTAGTAAAAAACGGTCTTGTGTCATAAAAAAACTTTCTTTGGTTGCCCAAAGAGCACAGCCAATCATAGTCTCAGCTTTTAATTTCTCCACAGCACTACATATGACAGGGGGAGGCTCTGATAGGTTGCTATGGGTCAACAAAAACTCTACACCTAGACAGTATCTCTATACATCAGGCCTGGGTCTGTTTTTGACATCATTACTGTGCTTTCACAATCTTACAAAGTGAAACAACATAGAGTGTGCTTTGAGCAACAGCTTTTTTACAACTACACTACTTTCTCACCAATGTGTGTTTCTGTATTTCTCTAATCTTGAGATGTTATCAAAAACAGTTTCCCCCCCTTAAATCTCTAACTATAGCAATATAAGGCACATCACAAGCAACTAATCTCTCTCTCTCTCCAAACAGAGCTCAGAGGAGAAAGCAAGAAAACGCGCGATGAAGCATACAGAGAGAACAATATACTGTGACATTGATTCTATGCAGTCATGTTTATGAAAGTTTAGATATGCTAAACTAGTACTTGGCCTTAACGGCTGTATTCTCAGCACGATGATTCATTGGCTGACAGAGGCAAGTCACTCTGTCTCCCAGGCTGTAGGTGGGCTCCCACCAGTGCATTAGCATATATTAACTTCCAAGCCCGAGTTCTTCCGACAGAGCGGACTAATTGTGTTCTCACCAACACAATTACAGATAGAAGTCATAGCTTCCATCCCTCACAGTCTACAACACATTGTAGACTTTGCTTACTGCAGATAAGGTGCTAAACCTTGTAAGTTCAACTCGAACTCAGTCCCATCATTTCCCGTGGGGGTGAGGTTACTCCTCTCAGCTAATCAGATAACAGCTTTCCTGTAAGCAGGTTACCATAGAAACCTGTGTGTCAGTGAGATACCTGCTGAACTGTCAATAGTTCATGACTGAAAGTCAAATCTACTGACCAAAATATTTACAAAATGTTTTGTCTATAACAGTCCCGTTATGTAGTAAGCAAACTTCTTTAATTCCTGTTTGTCCTCTAGCAGATACTGTGATGAGTGCACCATTCCCATCTGATCCTCTGATCGAGAGCGAGCAAGCAAGCTCACAACGAGCACGTTACATAAAGCGTGCCCCAAAAAAAAAAAAGCACACATTCATTTTCAGTAATAGCCTAGATCGCTCTATACTATAAGCGAATAGAACAGAGCCTCTCTACAGGACATTTCATTACATTTCACAAATTCTTTATGAAAATATATTAGCGACATACTGCAATGAACATAACTGGAACCTTTATTAAATATGTTGGGAGCTCGAGCTCGCCTATTTATTCCAACTGCCCGACTCACCAATCAATGGGACAACCGAAAAACGCCTCCAACTTCCGACTCCCCGACGAACGTCCGCACTGCCGACTCCGACTCCACAGCCCTGCAACTTAACAGCACATTTTCGCTGGATTCAAATATAACTGCAAGTGGCTCTATCAACAATCTCGGACTGGGCAAAGTGCAAAAAACACGTCTCTGTAATGTATCTCGTATAATAAAAGGTATTTTTTTGGCACCATTACAATTCACCTGTGCAGTCACTCTAACAAGATTGGTCCTGTAGTTCACATGTAGCGTGAGGCGCAAGGCGCCGTACAATGAAGCAGCCTGTAGTGCGCCAAAGTGAAAATAACACGTGATCATGTAATGTACTCGGCAAAGGCATTATAAAGAGTTATTTTTTTTCGTCACCAGTACTTGCATTATTCACCTGTGATAAACTTCACACAATTTGCGGATTTAAAATTTAACTGCACGTTGGCTCTATCCAACAAATCCTGGACTGGACCAAAGTGAAAAAAAACACGTATCTGTAATGTATGGGATAAAAAAAGGGTTTATTTTTGGCATAAAAAATATTACATCAATAAAACATGTTTATTTCTTTATTTTCGTTAGCCAGGATAAATAGTATGGGTGCAAACGAAAATAAAGAAATAAACATGATTTTATTGATTTAATTTTTTTTTTTCGTTACCCCCATATTATCATTCGTTTTATATCCAATCGGGACCATTTCTTAGTGTTATAATTTGATTTCGGCATATACAGTTTTATTTCAGATTGCTTTAGAAAACCCATTGGATGCGTCGCTCGCTCCCATTGGTCCAAATAACGGCGCCTCTTTTAACTTAGCCAAATCACAGAGCGCGCTCAAAAATTTCTTTTCCCCAAAGAACTCTATGAGAAAGTACTCGCGCTCTGATTGGCTAAGCTGGACGAGCCCCCGCCGCTTCAACCAATCAGCTCGTTTCTGCATTTTTACTGTATTTTGAACAGCCCCGCCTTTAAAATATGTTTTGGTCAATTTTTCTCCATAGGATATAATGGACTTTTGTCGCTCCTATTCTGATTGGTCAATTCCCCTCCATAGGTTATAATGGGACATTGTCGCTCCTATTCTGATTGCGGGTTTTTAGCCGACCAATGAGAATAGTTTAAACAATTTGAATTACTGTTTTTCCCCGGCAATTCCCCTCTATTGCAATTCCTATGTAGCGCCGGTCCTCGGCGATAAAAAACGCGTTGTTCGGGTTTTTAACTGCTTTATTTGTAGAGAAGGGTTCTGCTCTTTATCTGATAATGTTTTACACTTAATCAAAATAATTTTTTGGATTAAAACATCATGCCGCACGGCGCTGAGCGCCGAGATTCAGAGCGCCCATCTCTCCATAGACTATAATAGGAAAGTAGCTCGCGCTCTGATTTCTGGATAGCCAAGCCACCGCTAAGCCACCAATCAGCTCTTTTCTATCTTTACTGCATTTTGAACTATCCCGCCTTTGATTTTGATTGGGTTTCCAAACTTCTCCATGGGATAATAAGGGGACTTTGTCGCTCCTATTCTGATTGGTTAATACTCCTTCATAGGTTAGAATGGGCCACTGTCCGCTCCTGTTCTGATTGGTCCAAACTTCTCCATGGGATTTTAATGGGTCTTTGCCCGCTCCTATTCTGATTGGCTGGCTTCTGCCGCCCAATGAGAAAGCTTAAAAAATTTGAATTACTGTATTTCCCGGCATTCTCTCTATTGCAATTCCCCTATGTAACGCCGGTCTCGGCGACAAACGCGTTGTTTTCGGTTTTTAACTGCTTTATTTGTAAAGAAGGTTCTGCTCTTTTTCTGTTGTTTTACATTTAATAAAAATAATTTCTTGATTAATACTTCATGCCCCGCACGGCGCTGATGCCGAGATTTCAGTGCGCCCATCTCTCCATAGACTCTAAGGGGAGAATTTAGCTCGCGCCTCTGGTTGGCTGGGATAGCCAAGCACCGCTAGCTCAGCCAATCACTCTTTTTCTGTCCTTTTTACTGTATTTTGAATTATCCCGCCATTGATTCTGATTGGTCTAAACTTCTCCATAGACTAGAATGGGTCTTTTTCGCTCCTATTCTGATTGGCCGAGCTAGCCAAGCCCCCCCTAGCTCAGCCAATCAGCTCTTTTCCCTTTTTTTTACTGTATTTTGAAATATCCCCCGTGGATTCGATTGGTCAATCCTTCCCCATAAAGGGTTTTTAAAGGTTCACTGTTGCTCCTATTCTGATTGGCTGGTTTATGCCGACCAATGAGAATAGGTTTCAGAATTTGAATTACTGTATTTCCCGGCAATTTTTCCCAAAATCAAAATTCTTGATATTGCACCGTTCTAGAGTTTTGGAAAGTGTTTTTTTTTAAGTATGTTTATTTTTAGTTCACCCGTTTTTTTTGACTATTTTTTTTTCCCCCCTTTATAAAGGCGATTTTTTCGGGAAAACATACTCCTGCTTACGGAGCGGGGCGCCGAGGGTTTCTGTCGCGATCTTCGATCTGCTTCCTCGCATGTTCGGATCCTGCTTCACTTTGCCTCTGTTGGAGGATTTAGACCAAAAAAAACCAGGTCTGCTTGTTGGAGCTGCCGAGCGCTGCATTGCGCCTCGCTTTGCCGACTCGCCATCGTACATGCCTCGGAGTTTTCGAGGGCGCCGCGTCCCGCCCCGGAACGCCTATCCCGCGCCCACTGCCTGCCCCTTCATGCGGGGCGCAGCTGAAAGTGGCGAACGCTGCGCCTAACACTGAATCCCCGCATCCGACAGCGGGATTCGGGCTGGAGGCGCAGTAATACGCCAAAAAACGGGGGAAAAGCCCGAAACATACATGTCGCCCAAAGTCTTGGTGAACTTTTTCCAGTTTTCTTTATAGTGCTTGTCTGTGTTCCCCCAAAGGGCCCCCCCTCCGCTCCCCCCCCGTGATTTTTAAGGGGTAGATGCTCCTTTAAAATTCTCTACCTAACACATAAAATCTTCCAATCTCTAATCTAACTAAATTGTAAGGATCACACTAACAGTAGAGCTTTCTTGTAAAAAATAGTTTAAATTTCGCTGACTTTTGGCACAAGCATAGCGCACTCCTTCTGCTCTGGACGCTGGAGACACTGAGGCTGAACGGGAAACCTGTTCTAGAAAACGAGGTAGTGTTTTTCCAGCCAATCGCAACCAACACATCCCATCAGAGTCACACCCCTTTATCCCCTGCTATATTCGTAAGCTAATTTCTGGGCCAAAATGACGGGAAGCGTGAAAATGGCGCGATCTTAATAGATGATGCACATTTTTTTTAAACCCAAAATTTTATCGCATGACAAAAAAATTTCGAAAACATAAAAACGGGCCGTTTTCAACTTTGTCGATAATAATCGTAAAAACCCTAATCTTATATTTTTAAATACGGGAAATTTTAAAAAATTTTGTCTTGTAAAATAGGGAAGAAGGCAAATGCCATGAATGTGAGAGATGAAGCCAAAAGAGACCCCCGCGGGATTCTTTTACGTCACCGCCATATAAGTCCAACGTGACGCTGGGAGCTCATACCGCCCCATGATGATTTTGGGAAGGTGTTGCCGCGGCTGCTTTTGAACTGATACTAAAACCCTTTTTATACAGCATTTTTGGGGGGTTTTTTTTTAGCTTGTCTCAGAGCCCGCTTTTCTTAACTTCTAATTTTGTTTTGTGGGGGGTGGGTTTTAAGCCATGTGATCCCGTGCGCTGCAATACATTTTAATGTTACTGCTCAAAGACATTAAATACCAAGGGTGATCAAAACCTTTCCTGTTTTATTTTTTTAAAGAAACAGGTTTTTTCAATACAAAAACCACCATTTTTGGTTTGCCCCATTCTTTTTTGGCGCTTTTAACCCAGGGGGTTTTAAAGCGTTGTTTGTTTATTTGGGGGTGACTAAAAAAACCCTTTTTCTCTTTTTTTCACCGGAAAAAAAATACATTTTTTTCCTTGTTGAATGTTTTCAAAAGCGGGGTTTAATTTCAAGTTTTCCCTTCTTTTTTGTTGTACCCTTTTAAAAAAACCCCGCAATTGTTAAAGGTAGGGTTTTAAAATAATTTAAATTGTTTTTTGGGTTTTTTTCCCTAAATTTCTTTTGCGAAAATTTTTAAACCCCAAGGGGGTTTTTAATTAAAGTGTTGTTTTTCCCTTCCCAGTGGTGACTAAAGGGAAAACCTTTTATTTCCCCGCCAAAAAAAAAAATTTTTTTTTGTAAGCCATTGTTCACAAGGGGAGGAAGGTTTAATTTTAAAACAGTTTTCTTGTTAAGGGGCATTAAAAAAATTAAACCCCCCAATTGAAAATCCCAGTTTTAAAAGTTTCCGTAAGTTTATTTTTGGGGCCTAAACTTTTGGAAATTTTAAAAAACATTTCAGGGGTTTAATTTAAAGCTTTTTTTGTTTCTTCTGCTTTTTGGTGATAAAAAAAAAACCGTTTATTTCAACCCCCTAAAAAAATTTTAATTTTTCTTTGTACCCTTTAAATTTTAAAAGGGCGAAAGGTTTAAAAAATTAAAGTTTTCCCTTTTTATTTTGTAGTGAAAAATAAACGATTGAAAAAGCTAAAAAGTTTTGGTTAATTTTTTGGTGTTAAATTATTTTGGAAAAATTTAAACCATTCATTTTTTTTCATTAAAAAGCTTTTTGTTTTTGCGATGGGTGATTTAAAAGGGAAAACCCCTTCTTTTTAATTCCCGGGACAAAAAAAAAAACTTTTTTTTCTGTAGGCTTTAAAATTTTTTCCCCCTTTAAGGGGAAAGGTTTAAATTTAAAAGTTTTCCCCCTTGGGTTGTTTGGGGTTTAAATTACCCCTCCATTTGTAAAAAGTACAAAGTCGTATTTTTTGGGAGTTGTAATTTTTTTTTGGAAATTTTAAATCCGAGGGTTTTAAATTTAAGGTTGTTTTTTGCTTTTTGTGGTTGATTTAAAAGAAAAACCGTTTTTTTAAACCGGCAAAAAAATTTCCCCATTTTTTTCTTTAGTTTTTTAAAAATTAAACAAGCTTAAGGTTTTTTCAAGATTTTCCTCTTGATTTTTGTAGTTTTTAAAATACCCGCCATTTTTAACCGCTCCCAAAGTGGAAAATTTTTTTGGCTGACTCAATTTTTTTGCGCAATTTACACCCGGGTTTTTAAATTAAAGGGGCGTTTGTTTTTTCCCTGTTGGGGGTTGATAAAAAAAAAACCTTTTTCTGTTTCAGGAAAAAATTTGGCCATTTTTTTGTACAAAATCAAAAGCGAAGGTTAATTTATAATTTTTCCCTTTCTTGTTGTTAGGGGTAAAATTCATTTCCATTTTTTTTAAGGGCGTACAAAGCTCCGTAGTTTTTGGTTTTGTTTAAAATTCTTTTTCCCGCAATTTACATCGGGGGGTTTTAATTA
This sequence comes from Phyllomedusa bahiana, assembly GCA_025379985.1. NCBI lineage: Eukaryota > Metazoa > Chordata > Amphibia > Anura > Hylidae > Phyllomedusa > Phyllomedusa bahiana. Next base: position 72,272 of record JAODAL010007217.1, on the reverse strand, counting down.
AAAGCGTTGTTCAGGGGGTTTGTTGTTTTGGACTAAATAAACCCTTTTTTTTAACCCGGAAAAAATAAATTTTTCCTTGTGCAATAATTCAAAAAAGGGGGAAGGTTAAAATTACAAGTTTTCCCCCTTGTTGTGTAGCAAAAATAACGCCTTTTGAAACACGTTTAAAAGGGCTCAAAAATTTTTTGGTTTTGCCCCAATTTTTATTTTGCCCCAATATAACCCAAAAGGGGTTTTAATTTTTGCTTTTTGTTTTCTTTTTTGGGGTTTTTGGGGCCTAAAATATACCGTTTTTTTCCACCGCAAAAAAATAATTTTTCCTTTTAAGGCATAATTCAAAAGGGCGGAAAAAGGTAAATTTTAAAATTGGGTTTTTCTTGCTGTGTTGGTGTAAAATCCCACGCCATTGTAAAAAACGCTACAAAGTTGGAAATTTTTTTGGGCTCCCTCAATTCTTTTGAGAAAAATAAATCAAAGGGGTTTTAAATTTTGCGTTGTTTTCTGTTTGTGGTGCCTAAAAAAACCCCTTTTTTTTAATTTCCCCCCAACCCCAAAAACCAAAAAAAAATTTTTCCCAAATGCATAATTTCCCCAAAGCGGTTTTTGGTTAATTTAAAAGGGTTTTCCCTTTCTTTTGTTGTTTTAGGTTTTTTTTTAATTTTTTAAAAAAAGCAATTGAAACCACGCTAAAAGGGGCCTAAAATATTTTTGGTTGCTTCAATTCTTTTGCGCAATTTACTTTCCAAAGGGGGTTTAAATTTAAGTGTTTTTTTGTGTTTTTGGTGACTAAAAAGGAAAACCGTTTTTAAATTCCCCGGGCAAAAAAGACATTTTTTCTTTTAGCTTTAATTCAAAAAGGAAGGAAAAATTAAAAATTTTCCCCTTTTTTTTGGGGTAAAGGAAAAAAATTAAAAGATTTGTTAAAAAGCTACAATAACTGTAGTTTTTGGTTTTTGTTTCAATTCTTTTGGGCCCAAATTTTAAACCCGGGGGTTTAAATTAAGCATTGTTTTTCTGCTTTTTTGGGTGAAAAAAATAAACCGTTTTTTTTTCCCCGCCAAAAAATTTTAATTTTTCCCGTTACCCATAATTCAAAAAGCGAAGGGGGTTAAATTTAATGTTTTCCCTTCTTTTATAGTGTAAAAAAAAACCCCCTTTTGTAAAACCTACAATTTTTTGGAATTTTTGGTTGCTAAAATTTTTCCCAAAATTTTCCCCTCTAGGGGGAAAAATTTAAAGGTGTTGTTTGTGTTGGGGTTATAAAAAGAAGCCCGTCTTTTCCCTAAAAAAAAGCTTTTTTCATTTTAGCTTTAAAATTCACAAGCGAAATTTTAATTCCATTTTCACTTTCTGGGGAAGTGTTAAAAAAAACCGAAATTGAAACACCTCTAAAGTTTAGTAGTTTTTGGTGAAAAAATTTCTTTTTGCCCCAAAAAAACATCCAGGGGTTTCCCCTAAAAAAAATTTTTTGCAAGTTGTAAAAGTAAAAAACTTTTGGTTTTTCACCCCCCCAAAAAAGGGGAAAAATTTTTTAAAACCTAATTCCACCAAAAGGTTAAATTAACCTTTTTTTGCTTTTTTTTATTCAAGTAAATTATACACAAAAGGTTTTTAAAATTTGCCCCATACAATTTAAATTTTTTCCTCCCCCTTTTTGTGGGGGGACCCAATTTTAAATACCCAAGGGGTTTTAACCAAGCTTTTTTACTGGTTTTTAAAAATTTTGGGAGTAAAATACAGGGTGGTGTGTTTTTTTCATTATACAAAATTATTTCATCAAACAGTTTTGTTTTCCTATCTTTTTTTTTAGAAAAAAACAAGTATGTCAGACAAAAGAGGGTGGGAAAAGGCTCTTCACCCTGCGGGGGCCCAGGGGCAAAAATTCCTGGAGCAGGGCCCGGGTCGAAAGCAAGGAAAAAAGGGGGGGTCCCCCGAAGCAGGATTTAACCCCTTTTTGTTTTTGGCCACAACTTGCCGCTTTTTTAAATTAAGGGCCCGGGGGTATTTTGGGGTTGGTTCAGGAACCCCAAAATTTGGTTTTGATTTTTTTTAAAAATAGGTCTTCCACTTACTCCCAGATGCCCATTTTGACAACCCACCCAAGAGTCGGGGGGAACGTCGGGGACAAAACCCCCTTTTTTTGGAAAAGGGCCCTTTTTTGGGACCCCGGGTCAGCAGCCCTCCCCTTTCCCTTTAAACCCCCCTCTGTCCATGGGGCCCCCCTCGGGAAAGGAGGATCTCTTTTTTTGTTTGGGTAATGGGGTCTCGCGCCACAAAATTTGCGGGGGGAATGAAAAATTTTGAGGAGGGCAGCCCAAACCAGCTACTTGGCAGCGAAAAAAAAGGGGGGGCCAAAAACCCCCGGTTTTTTGCTATTTAGGGGGGAAAAATATGGATTTTGGAGGGGGAAATGGGAGGTAAATGTTGTGGGGGGTTCACCCTTTCCTCCCATCCCAAAGGGTTTGGGTTTGTTGAGGTTTCAGCAAGTGACGATTAAACACAAATAGATGATGATGTAGCCCAAAACCCCCATTTGGGGAGGGGGGGAAAAAAGGGCTTCATTCTTCAGGAGAAAGGCCGTCAGCTTGCGGTCGGGCCAGGGGCCCGTAGCCGCAAGGGGGTTTGTGGCCGTGAGTAAGCAGGGTTAGCAGCATTTGTGGGGTCGGGAGCCAAGCGGCCACGGGGGGTAGAAACCCCCTTCGGGTCAAGAAATTAGCGGCACGGGGTGCTCAGCGAGGGGAAAGCGGCCCCGGTAGTAGTAAACTCAGTGGGGAAAGGTTGGCGTAAAATCACCCTATTTCCGGGGGTTTTGTGGCAGTTTTTTTTCTAGGACCCCCGGGGGAGGAGCCGAAATATGGGTATATGTAGAATCTGTGAGAAAAAGTGAAGCGGGGCCCAAAGGGAAAGAAAAACGTTGGCCCCCACGGCCCTGCGTAAAACACTGTAGCGTCCCCCCACCCGGGCCCCCCCGGGGGAGAAACGTAGTTTCAGATGTGGGGGTTTTATCCTGCCCCGCAGCGGCCAGGGGGCCCCCAAAATCCCATTGGGGCCAGTAAAGGGGCCCCACCCCCTCTCCCAAAAGGGAGTGTTTCCTTTGCCCTTCATCTCCCGGAAAAAGATGCCCCTGCCCCCTTCGCTACTATGGCGCCCAGCAGTCGTTCAGCGGGGGTTTTTGCAAAGAGACAACAGTATGCTTTCCAACCACCCAAAGGGTTTTGCGGGCAGCAGAACCCGTGGCCCCTTCCCAAAAGTTTTTGGTACTGAAGTCCCCCCCCTTTCCCAAATTGGGGGGACTCTGAAACCATTCAGAAAAACTAAGGGCTTTTTGCAAAAGCCGAGATGGAGATTTCCAAAGGGTTAATTTCTTTTCCAAAAAAAAGTACCAGCACTTTATAAATATTTTTAGAAACAGAAATTTGGGCCAAGTCCTTGAGCTTTCGGTTTTTCCCAAAGGTCCCAGGGCAGCGGGGGGAAAATCGGGAGTTTAAAATACGGTCAGGGCCATTACTTTTCCCTTTTTTACGGCCCTTTGGGGAAGTGCTTCCTCCCCCAGGCCCCCAAAAAAACTTGGAAAAGGAGACGCGCTTTTTTCCTCCAGGGTTGTAAACTGCGGGTTTTCCTGCGACAATTTCCCCCCCTCCTCCTCCCCCACCCCACCACTCAGCCTCCACAAGTACTCCCCTCCATCATACCCATGGTGGGGCACAGCGGTGTCCGCGTTTTTAAAACCGGGCTTGCCTCGGTGAACGAAGTCCACAGGGCGGGGAAAACTGTCCGAGTCTGCGCAAAAAAAATCGATTTTGTTGGTTTTCTCCCCCAACAATACAAATCGGAAACCATGGGGAGGGGACAAGGGGGAGGACATGGTGTCCCGCGCTCCCACCGGGGGGAGGGAAAGGGTCATGCGCCCTGAAATGGCGCATGTGTTCAATTGGTTGTGAAAAAGGTTTTTCCCGAAGTTTTCCAAAAAATTCTTCAAAGATTTTAAAAATGGCCAGGAAACTTTGCATGCATTTAAACCATTCCTCCCAAAGCCGGAACACCCCCTGAATTGCAGGGGCAGAAAAACCGGGCCTCCCCCAACACACTCTGTTTTTGTGATGTTTTCCCCCCTTTGGGAATTCCAGCCTGACATGTTGGACCGATTTTTTTGAACCAAAGGGGGCCCAAATTAACCATTTTTTGTGATCCAGGCGACGGGGTTTTCCCCCCTTTTAACTTTGATGTCAGCCAGTGGCGCTCATGCGGGACACCTGCCTTTTATTTTGAGGCCACTCAAGGGGCCCACGTTATTTGTCAGTCGCCGGGGACTAGGGGAAATAAATTTAAACGTCATTCCACTCCCTTCATGTCCGGGAAAACAGATGCTAAAAAAAATTTTTGCCCGGGGCGGGGGACGGGGAGGGGGGGGGCGAAAACATCTCTCAGAAAACATATCCGGGGGGGGACTAAAATTGGAGGAGGGGGGAGGGGGAAAATTTGGGAAAGGCAGAAGCTTTGGGTCGGGTGAAATGATTTATTTTTAAAAAAGGTGACAAGAGAGGAGGAGCACAGCAGCTGGAAGGGGTTTGATGGAGATGGGGAAAGACCGGGCAGATGACCCGCAAGCCCGGGGCCCAGTTTACAGTGGAAGGAGGCAGGGGACCCCCCTCGATCACTTGTAAAATTTGGCCCGCAGCATGTTGTTTTGCCTGGAGTGACAGCCAAAATTCGCACCCGGGAAAAGGGATGACTTCGTCTCTAACCCTATTCCCCCCCTTTCCGCTACCGGCCCCAAAAGGGGAGCCTTTATTCCCAGCTACTGAGGGGGAGGAAAAAATAAAATACTATAGGAAATCCCCCGTAGTATTCCCCCGCTCCCCTTGTGGGGCCCCAGCGCCCTCCTCTGAAAAAGGTCTCCCCCGGGGGTGGCCTCAGCGCTAACGTACTACTGCCGCACCCTGGGGGAAGGGGGGGGGGGGGGGGTTAGGAGCAATACCAGCCCCATAAACAGCAACCTAAGCGGGGAGTCATGATGAGCAGTTTTCCCCTTCACCCCCCTAGTGAGGAGGGCAGTCCCCACCCAGCAGAAACCTGGAGCAGCCCCCTAAACCCAAACGGGGTGGGGGCCCTATTTGGGAACACACTCTGCCCCCCAGTTATTAATCCGCGGGACTACTGGGCACCCAAAAATGGATGTGGGGCCCCGAAAATTGCCGAGTTTGCATTGGAGAAGCTGTCCTGCCCAGCCAGTATTTTGGTTTCAGAAGGGTGTTAAATGCGGGGGGGCCATCTTTCCCCCAAGGAGAACCCCCCGCTTGTCCACAAAAATTTGGGGCGACTGCCTTTGTCAAGATAAAACCCGGCGGAATCGGCCAGGTTTTTCCACACCCCAAATTCCCTTTTAGGCGTCAGACTACATCAGCCTTACCCCCTCCCCCAAAAGGGTGAAAATGAGTCTGGGTTAAAAACTACCTCCCTCAGCCCTTTTTCTGATCCCGGGCCCCCCCCACGATCCCAAAATTTTTTGAAAAATTTTCTCCATCTGCCACCAATAAACTTTACCGGGGGATTGGCATTGCCCCACCCCCCAAAATCGTAATTGTGAACTCCTAGACCTCATGCTGTTGCTCCGCGCCGTCCCCTTTCCACTCTCAATCATTTGCCACTTTGGGGGCCAAATCCAGTTTTTTGCCCCTCCAGAAGGGTCATTGTCCCAACTGTCTGACCTCATGCTGCTGCCTCCGCCCAACTCCACTCCCCTGTCATGTGCCACTTGGGCCTACAAACTTTTTTGCCCCCTCCAGAATGTAATTTTTGCCACTGCTGCCCCTCATGCTGCTGCTGCCGTGCCCTCCCCACCTGTTTTTTTTTGCCCCCTCTTTTTGGCCTACCCCTTTTTTTGACCTCCAGAAATGTCTTGTCCCAAACTGTCTGTTTTTAATGCGGGCTGTTGGGGGCGCTGCCGTAACCTCCCACTGTGCCCATTGTCCCCACCCCTGGGGCCAAATTACTTTTTTGGGCCACCCCCAGAATGTCATTGTCCCATTTGTCTGCCCTCTTGCTGCTGCTGCCGTGACCCCCAAAACTGTGTCATTGTGCCACTGTCTGATCTCTTTTCCCGTGCTTTTTTTGGGTGCCCCCCACCTTTTTCTTTTTTCCAAACTCTGTCCCCCTACTCCGGTTTTTGCCACCTCCAAAATGCCCATTGTGCCACTGTCTGACCTAATGCTTCTGCTGCCAGGGCCCTTCCACACTGTGTCTTTTGTGCCACTCTGGCCTACTCCTTTTTTTCCCACCTCCAAATTTCATTGTCCCACTGTCTGCCCTTTCATGCTGCTGTTTGCGGGAAACCCCACACTGTGCCACTTTGGCCCTTTTAAGCTGCTGCCGCCCTCCACAAGTGTCATTGTGCCACCCCCGGGTGGTTTTCCTCCTTTTTTTCCCACTCCAAAATGTCATTATCCCAATGCCCCGACCTCATGCGTTTCCTCCCCGTGCCCTCCACACGGGTGTCCTTTGGCCCCCTCTGGGGGCCCTTTTCCCCTGTTTTTTTGCCACCTCCAGAATGTCTTTGTGCCACTGTTTGACCTCATGCTGCTGTTTCCCCGTGTCCCCCCCACGTTTTTTTTTTTCCACTCTGGGGCCCTACCCCTTTTTTTTCCCAAACCCCCTAAATTTGTCATTTTTCCCTTTGTCTGACCCAGCGCTGCTGTGGCCCCGCCGAAAACCTCCACACTGTTTTTTTTTGTGCCACTTTCCTGTGGCCTTTTCTTTTTTTCCCACCCCAAAATTGCCCTTTGTCCCAAACGTCTGCCCCCCAGGGCTGCTGCTGCCGTCCCTTTCCACACTTTTTTCATTGTGCCCCTGGGGCCAAACTTTTTTTGTGCCACCTCCAGAATTTTTTTTGTCCCAACTGCCTTACCTCAATCTGCTGGCCGGGCCTTTACACACTGTGTTTTTGGGTCCCACTCTGTGGTTAAACTCCGGTTTTTTTCCAAACCTCCAATTATCATTGGGGCCACTGCGAACTCAGCTGCTGCGGGCCGTCCCCTCCACACTGTGTCATTGTCCCCTTTCCTTGTGGCATACCCCTTTTTTTTTGCACCTCCAAATGTAAATTGTGCCACAGTCTACCTCTTGTTTCTGTTTTGGCTCCCTGCCTTTAACCCCCACACTGTGTCATTGTCCCCATTTCTGTGGCTTATTACTTTTTCCCCCCCTTTCCGGGAATGTCATTGTGAAACTTTTCAAACATCATGCTTCTGCTGCCGTGCCCTTCCACACGGTCATTGTCCACGTTTTGACCTCTTTGCTGCTTCTGCCTTTCCCCCCTCTAAACTGAGTAAATTGTCCACTCTGGGCCTACTCCTGTTTTTTGCCACCTCCAAAAGGGTCATTGTCCCACTGTCTGATTTTCAGCTGCTGTTTGCCTGACCTCTACACTGTGTCATTGGGGCCACTGTTGACCCCAGGTGCGGGTTTGCCGTCACCTCCACACTGTTTCATTGTCCCACTGTCTGCCCTCATCCCTGTTTGTTCCGTGCCCCCACATTGTTCATTTGGCCACCTGTGGCCATTTCCGGGTTTTTTCCCCTCCAGATGTCATTGGAAAAGGGGCCTTACCTATTGTGCTGCTGCCGTGCCTTACAAAACTTTTGTTATTGTGCCACCCCTGTGGTTACCCCCTTTTTTTTTTCCCCCTCCAAATATAAATTTTGGGCCACGGGTCTGAACTCATGCGCTGCTCCCAAAGCCCCCCACACTGTGTCTTGGGGAAACTCTGGGGGCAAAACTCTGTTTTTTGCCACCCCCCAAGAATTTTTGGGCCCCAATTTGACCTCATCTGCTGTTTTGGGTTTCTCCCCAAACCCTCCCACTGTGTCTTTGTGCCATTTGGGGGTTATTACTTTTTTGGGCCCCTCCAAAATTGTCATTGTGAAAACTTCTGACCTAAAGCTTCTGCGGCCTTTGCCCTTTCCACACTGTGTCTTTGGGCTACTGGGCTGACCTCATGGTGTTTACCGTGCCTCCCTAACTTTGCCCTTTTTGTGCCACTCTGGGGCCCCCTACCCCTTTTTTTTAAAATGCCCCCCGAATGTCATTGTCCATTTGTCTGATTCAGGGTTTGCTGCTGCCGTGCCCTTTCTCCCTTTTGGGCATTTCCCACTGTCGACCTCATGCTGTGCTTCCGTGACCTCCAAAAGTGTCATTGTGCCACTCTGGGCCCCCCTTCCCGTTTTTGCCCCCCTCCAAAGTCATTGTCCACTGTTAAAACCCCCATGGCTGCTGCTCCCCGGCCCCTCAACACTGTGTGTTTTTTGCCACCCCTGTGGCCCCCTTCCGTTTTTCACCTCCAAATGTCATTGGGGCCCACGCCCTAAACCCATGTTGCTTTTTTTGTCCTCCCCCCACTGTGTCTTTGTCCCACTCGTGGCCTACCCCTGTTATTGCCCCCAAGAAATTTAAATTGAAAACCCACTGTTTGCCCTCATGTGCGCCCCCCGGGTGCCCTCCAACTTTTTTATTGTGCCCCCTTGGGGCCCAAAACCCTTTTTTTTTTGCCACCCCAAAGGGTCATTTTTTGCCACTGTCTGAACCTCATTTTGTTTGAGCTGTGGGCGCTCCCGGGAAACCCCTCCCACTGTGTCATTGGCCACTCGGGGCCCTTTTAAAAATGTTTTGCCACTCCAGTTTGTCTTTTGGGCCACTGTCGGGGACCCGTTTGCTTTTGTTTGCCTTTCACCCCCCACACGTTTCTTTGTCCCCACTGCCCTGACCCAGGGCTGCTCCCTGCCGTGCCCTCCCCACGTTTTTCATTGTGCCACTCGGGGCCTACCCCTTTTTGGGTGCCACCTCCAAAAAGTCTTTGGGCCACTCCCTTTCCCTCATGTTTGCTGCTGCCGTGCCAAAACCCCGTGTTTTTGGGCCATCTGTGGTTTTACCCCCTGTTTTTCCCCCTCCCAGAATATCATTGAGCCATTTCTGAAAACTCATGCTGCTGCTTTTTGGCCCTCCACACTGTTTCTTGTGCCCACTCTGGGCTATCCGTTTTTGCCACCTCCAAATGCATTGTGCCACTGTCGGGCCCTTTATGCTGCTGCTTTGGCTGCGCCGAAAACCCTCCACACTGTGTCATTGTGCCACTCTGGGGGCTTATTACGTTTTGCCACCTCGAGAATTTTCATTGTGACATTTGCTGACCTCAATGTTTTTCTGCTGCCGTGACCCCCCACATGTGTCATTGTGCCACTGTCTGGCCTCCTGCTGCCCCCCTTTGCCCTCCTAACTGTTCTTTGTGCACCCCTTTTGGCCTACTCCGGGTTTTTGCCACCCCAAATGCATTGTGCCCAAGGGTTTTACCTAAATTCTGTTTGCTGCCGGGGCCCTCTACACGGGGTCATTGTCCCATGTCTGACCTCATGTGCTGTTTGCCGGGGGCCCCTCCCACTGTGCATTGTGCCACTCTGGGGCCCTTTATCCCTTTTTGCCCCCTTTCCAAATTCTTTTGTCCCACTGTCGGAACTCATGCTGCTTTGCCGGGTCCCTCCACACTGTGTCTTTTTCCCCAAACTGGGGCCTTTACTCTTTTTTTTGGGCCACCCCCAAAATTTGTATTGGGGCCACTTTTCTGACCTTTTGCGCTGCTGTTCCCCCACTGTGGCTTTTGGGCCACCCCTGTGGCCATCCTTTTATTGCCACCTCCAAATTTCATTGTGCCACTTTTCAGCCCCCTTTGGCTTCTATGGCGGGTTTCCCTTTAAAAAACCCCCACATTTGTGCCATTGTGCCACCTGTGGCCTATTTTTTTTTTTCCCAAACCTCCGGATGTCTTTGGGGCCACTTTTCTGACCTAAAAGCTGCCCTTGGTTCACCCCCCCAAAATTTTTAAATTGTCCCAAGCTTACCTATGCGCTGCGCCTTTGCTCTCCACACTGTGCCCCAAGGGTCCCACTCGGGGGGCCCTATCCTTTTTTTTTTGCCACCTCCAGAAGGGCCATTGTCCCCACTCCCTTTAAACCTAAATCTGTGCTGCCGTGCCCTCCAAAACGGGTGTTTTTTGTCCCAAACCCCTGTGGCTTATTTCCGTTTTTGCCACCGTCCAAATATAATTGTCCCCTTTTAAAACCTCTTGCTGCTGCTTCCCGGGGCCCCTCCCACACTGTGTCTTTTGTGCCCCCTTTGGCATACCCCTTTTTTTTCCCACCTCCAGAATTTCTTTGTGCCACTGTCTCCCTTTCATGCTGCTGCTGTGGTGCTCCCCGGAAACCCTCCACACGGGTGTCTTTGTGCCACCCCTGGGGCCCTTTTAACGTTTTCCACCTCCTAAAGGGTCTTTTGGGGCCACTGTTTTCCTAAAGCTTTTTTTGCTGCTGGGACCTCCACACGTGTCATTGTGCCACTGTCTGAACCTCAGGGCTGCTGCTGCCGTCCCCTCCAAACTGGTCATTTTGAAACTCTGTGGCCTCCTGTTTTGTCCCACCTCCAGAATTTAAATTGTGCCACTGTCTAAACCTCATGCGGTTTGCACCCGTGACCTCCATACTGGGTCATTGGGCCACTGTCTGTTTCTATGAAAGCTGCTGCCGTCCCCCCTAAAAAACGTGTCATTGTGCCACTCGACCCCTACTCCTGTTTTTGCCCCCTCCGAATTTCTTGTCCCACTGTCTGACCTCTTTGCTGTTTGCTGCCGTGCCCCCCCACACTGGGTCATTTTTCCCATTCTGTTTCCCTACTCCGGGTTTTTTGCCACCTCCAAATGTCATTGTGCCACTGCTACCTCATGCTGCTGCTGCCGGGGACCTCCACCCCTTGGTAAATTGTGCCATTTGTCTGCCTCATGCTGCGGGCTTTTGGTCCTCCAAAAACTGTGTCATTGTGCCCCTCTTTTGGCCCACTCCCCCTTTTTTTTCCCACCTCCAAATGTCATTGGGGCCACGGGTTTGACCTCTTCTGCGGCTACCGTGCCCCCACACTTTGTCAATGGTCCCAAACTCTGGGGCCCCTACTCCTGTTTTTTTGCCCCTTTCCAAAAAGCATTGTCCCACGTCTGCCTCATGCTGTTCGGTGGTTTCTGCTGAAACCCCTCCACACGGTCATTGGGGCCACTCTGGGGGCCTTTTACTGTTTTTGCCCCCTTTCCAGAACGTCATTTTTCGAACTCCTAAACCCCATGCTCTGTCCCGTCCCCCCAACACCTGTTTCTTTTTGCCACTATCTGACCTCTTTTGCTGCTGCTCCCGTGCCCCCCAAACACTGCCCATTGTGCCACTCGGGGGCCCTACTCCTGTTTGTGCCCCCCTCCAGAATGTCTTTGGGGTGCCATCCCTTTTCCTCATGTTTGCTGTTTCCCCGTTCCCTTTTACACACTGTGTTATTGGGGCCACCTGGGGGTTACTCCTGTTTTTGTCACCTCCAAATATAAAAGGTGCCATTTGTTGACCTAAATGCGCTCTGCCGTGCCCCAAACCACTGGTCATTTTGCCACTCTTTGGTACTCCTTTTTTTTGGGCCACCTCCAGAATTCTTTGGGCCCACTCCCAAACCTCATGCTGCTGCTGCCGCCCCCCTACACATTGGGTTATTGGCCACTCTTTGGTTTCTCCTGTTTTTGCCCCCTTCCAAAGGATATCATTGTGCCACTGTCTGACCTCATGTTTGCTGCTCCGTCCCTCCACACTGTGTCATTGTGCCACTTCTGTGGCATATCCTTTTTTTGGGTCACCTCCAGAATTTTCATTGTCCCCTGTTAACCTCATGCTGCTGCTTTGGCTGTTTGCCGTAACCCCCACATGTGTATTTGTGCCACCTGGGGCCTACTCCTTTTTTTTGGCCACCTCCAGAATTTTCATTGGGGCCCACTTCTGACCTCATGCGTTTGCTTTTCCGGACCTCCACACTGTGTCTTGGCCACCTGTGGCCTCCCCCGTTTTTCCCCCACCAAATGTCATTGTCCACTGTTTTGACCTCTGCTGCTGCGCCTTCCCCTCCACACTGTGCCCAATTTGCCTTTTCTGGCCTCTCCTGTTTTTTGGGCCACCTCCAAAATGTCATTGTCCCACTGTCTGACCTATGCGGGGCCCCCCCCCGGGCCCCCCCCCCCCCTTGAGTTCCACACTGTGTCATTGTGCCACTGTCTGACCTAAATGCGCTGGCTGTGTCCCCCACACTGTTCATTGTCCACTCTTTTTCCCCTCCTCCTTTTTTTTTGCCACCCCCAGAATTTCATTAGGGCAACCCTCCCTGCCCTTTTATGCTCTGCGGGCCCGTGCCCTCCCCCACTTGTTTTTTGGTCCCCACTCTGTGGCCTACTCTTTATTGTCACCTCCAAATTTCATTGTCCCCGTTTGACCCATGCTGCTGCTGCCGTGCCCCCCCACATTTGGGGTCATTGGGGCCCTTTTTGGGGACCTTACTCCTTTTTTTTGCCCCCTTTCCTTGAATGTCATTTTTTGCCACTGTTGACCTCTTTGCGTTTTGCTGTGGCTGCTGCCGTCCTTAACCTCCACCCTGTGTCTTTGGGCCCACTTGGGGCCTATTACTGTTTTGCCACCTCCAAAAAGTCATTTGGGGCCCAACTTTCTGCCCCCATTTTTGGTGCTGCCGTCCCCTCCACACTGTTTCTTTGGGTCCCCATTTGTCGGGGCCCCCCATGTTTGCTGCTGGGGGCCCTCCACACTGTGCCCTTTGTGCCACTCGGGGGCCCAACCCCTTTTTTTGTGCCCCCTTTTCCCAGAATGTAATTGTCCCACGGCCTTTAAAACCTCAGTGCCCTTTCCCCGGTGCCCTCCACACTGTGTCATTGTGCCACTCTGTGATACCCCTTTTTTTTTGCCCCCTTTCCAAAGAATTTTATTTTTGCCACGTTTTGGACCTCATGCTGGTTTTTGGCTGCTCCCCGTAACCTCCACCTTTGTCATTGGGGCACTCAGGGGTTTTATTACTGTTTTTTTTTTCCACCTCCAGAATGTATTGTCCCAACTGTCTGCCCTCATCTGCTGCTCCCCGTCCCCTCCACACTGTGTAAATTGTGCCATTTCTGGGGCCCCTACCCTGTTTTTCCCAAACCCCGAATGTCATTGTGCCCGGGTTTCTGCCCTTTAAATGCTCCCTGTGTCGTGACCTCCACACTGGTCATTGTGCCCAACTCGGGTCCTCCTCCCGTTTTTGCCCCTCCAGAATGTCATTGTGCCACTGTTGCCCTTTCATGTTTCTGCTCCCCTTCCCCTTCCACACTGGTGTCATTTTGCCATTCTGGGGCCCTACTCCTGTTTTTTTCCACCTCCAAAATTTGTCTTTGGGGCCACTGTCTAAACCTCTTGCTGGGTCTGCCGTACCCCCCACACTGTGTCATTGTGCCACTGCCCCTTGCCCTTTCATGCTGCTGCTGTTTTCCCCTCCACACTGTGTCTTTTGTGAAACCCCTGTGGCCCCTCCTTTTTTTTGCCACCTCCGAATGTCATTTTCCCGGCCGACCCCATCCCTGCGGTTTGCCTTTCCCCCCCACACTTTGTCTTTGTCCCCACCCCTGTGGCCTACCCCTTTGTTATTGCCCCCTCCGGAATTTTCCCAATTGGGGCCAAATGTTTGACCTCATGCTGCTGCGCCGTCCCCTCCCCCACTGTGTCATTGTGCCACTCTGTGGCCAAAACCCCTGTTTTTTGCCACCTCCTAAATTGCATTTTTTGGCCACTTTTGCCCCAAACGCTGTTTGTGGCTGCTCCCGGGTAACCCCCCACCTGTTCATTGTGCCACTCGGGGCCATTACATTTTTTGCCACCTCCAAAATTTGTCATTTGCCACTGCCCTGACCTCAGGGTGCTGCGCCGGACCCTTGCACACTGTTTCATTTTTTTCCCAAACTGCTAAAACCTAATTGCTGCTGCGGCCCGTGCCCTCCAAAACTGTGTCATTGTGTTTCTCTGGGGCCTACTCCGTTTGGGGCCCTCCAGAATGTCATTGGGGCCACTCCCTTTAACCTCAGGGTGCTGCTGCCGTGCCCTACACACTGTTTTAAATTGTGCCTACCCCCTGTGGTTTCCCTCCCTGTTTTTGCCCCCCTTCCAGAATATCATTGTGCCACTGTCTGACCTCTTGCTGCTGCTCCGTCCCCCTCCACCACTGGGTCTTTTGTCCCAAACTCTTTGGCTATTCATTTTTTTTGCCACCCCAGAATGCATTGTCCCACTGTCTGCCCCTTCTTTGCTCCCTGCTTTGGAGCTGCCTTTTAAACTCCACACTGTGTCATTTTTCCCACCTTTTGGGCGATTCTGTTTTTCCCAAACCCCCAAAGGAAAATCATTGTGCCACTGTCTGACACCCTTGCGGCGGGGCCGTGCCCTCCACACTGTGCCCATTGTGCCACTCTGTGGCATACTCCTTTTTTTGCCCCCCCCAGAATGTCATTGGCCACTCCCCGGGACCCTTTCTGCTGTTTTTGGTGTTTCCCGAAAACCCCCCAACACTGTGCCCATTGTGCCACTCGGGGCCTATTACTTTTTTGCCCCCTTCCAAAAAATGTCATTGTGCCCTTTTCCTAAACCCTCATGTTTCTGCTGCCGTGCCCAACCACCTGTTCTTTGGGTGCCATTTGCTGACCTCATGCGGGCTGCGGGCCGGGCCTCCCCACTGTGTCTTTTGCCCCCCCTTTTTCCCTTTACCCCTGTTTTTCCACCAAACAGAATGTAAATTGTGCCACTGTCTAAACCTTTTAAATGCGCTGGGCTGCCGCCGCCCCCTTTACACTCCGTCACAAAATTTTCCCAAACCTTGAGCACTCAGCTTTTTTTTTTTAAACAGCTTTCGCTGGAAAGACTTATAAAGGCAACTTTTCATTTTTGGGAGTTTTTTGGTCATTTTGCCCTTTTAAAGGTCAAAGGGAAATTTTTATAGGGGAAGCGATTCTAACAGCGGTGGCAGTCATGTGGTGCATCCCTAAAACAAAATTTTTGTATGAAGCCCAAAACCCAATTTCCCTCTGCTAAAATAAGAAAGGCACAAACATTCTACAGAAACCCTGCAGGCTTTGTGCAGGCGGGAAATAGCGTTTTTTAAGGGCGATTCTTCCAAAAAGTAATTCGGACCGAATTTTTTTTTGTGGGGAAATTCGGCGAAGTAAACCGAAACCGAATTTTTTGAAAAAAATTCCCCCATCCAAATTTATTTAGTCCAGCACATTTGTAAAACATATAAATTTTTGTGTCCCACAAAAAAACTTAACACACAGTTTATAAAATTTTTAACCATTTTGGCAAAAAAAAAAGGGTGATACGCACCTAAGGAAAATAAAAAAAATTGTCCCCAAAAGCGTTAATTTTTTTGTGTTGTCCCCCCATTTTTTTTCCAGCATTTCCCCCCACCTTAACCTCCAAAAGCATAAAGCTCCTAGATTTTTTCCCCGGGGTTTTCCCACGGGAAAATCCTTTTCCCCTTTTCCTCCATGCAACATCATGGAGCTTTTGGGAATGCTAGAGACCTTGCGCTCCTCCACCTTCTGTTTCAGGATTCTCCAAGATGTGTAAAAGTTTTTTAGGTCTTTTAGCATGCCTGGCTATTTTCTCCCCCTTTACTCTCATTTTTTTTAGAAACCCCATTGGTTCAAAGGGAGTGTGTTTGGGGGTCATTATCAGGGTGGGAACATTGACCCTGCAGGCCTAAAGGGATTTGGATCATGCTCTACTCATTAGTCAAAGTAAAAAATTTGGCTTTCCCATGGTTTCCCAATAAACTGTATCTCCCCACAGTTGGAAAGCACTCATTCCCCCCCAAAAACCTTACACCTTCATTTCCAAGTTTCCCTTTAAAGGAAAGACCACTTTTTCTTTGTAATTCTATAATTCCCAAACCTTAACACATTTGGAACCCCAAATTTTAAACCCAAAATTAATTTTCCCCTTTGGACAAATCAACCTTTAGGACATGATTGAATTTCCCAGTTCCAGTATAGAAATGAAAAGGCGAAAACCTGCAAATTTAACTAAACGATCCCCATTCACACCTGGCCCTTTTTTTAAACTAATGAGTCACTTTGCATTTGGGGTAAAGAAAATGCCCAAATGGGCCAAAATTTTTTCCCTTTTTTCCACTTGGGGGGTTGAAATTTCCCCTTTTTGTTCCCAGTGGTTTAGAATTGAAAAGCTGTGTTTTAAAATATTTTAAAGGGCCACTCCAGATTTTACACTATTAATAGGGGGGGGGTTTAATTTTCTAAAAAATTTCAATGGTAAACTCCCCGAATTGCCCGAAAAAATCATTTTTGGTTTCCAAATTGTTTCCCCGGGCGAAATCGCTTTAAAAAAAACAGCTATTTCCATGCTGCATAAAGCCTGCATGTGTGTAGAAAGTTGGTTCCCATGTTTAAAATTATGCAAAGGGAGTTTTGGTTTGGTCTTCATACAATGTTTGTGTTTTAGAATGACATCCCATAGACTGCCCCCGCCTTAAAACGCTTCAGAAATAATTTTCCCCGGGCACTTAAGGGGGGCCCAAAACTAAAACCATTGGGGAAAGGTCATGGCACACCCAAACAGCACAAAAATGAGGTAAAACATGGCCCCCATGAAAAAGGAGTGGGAGGCCCACGGCAGCACCAAAAACCCAGAATGGGTCAGGCGGGGCACAATGCCCATTCTGGGGGGTGGCAGAAACAGGATTTAAGGCCACAAGTGGCCTTTGGACACAAGTGGAGGTCACGGCGGGCGGGCCATAGCCCCCACTGAGGTCAGCAGTGGCACAATGACGGGTGTGAAAGGTTTCACAGCAGCAGCCACGAAAGCAGCATGAGGTAAAAACAGGGGGGCCAAAAATGAAAATTCTGGAGGGGCAAAACAGTATTAGGCCACAAGTGGCACAATGACAGAGATTTTGGAGGTCACGGAAAGAGCGCATGAGGCCCAGAGAGTGGCACAATAAAAATTCGGATTTGGCAAAAACTGGAGTAAGGCCCACGGGTTTTTAACAATTACACAGTGTGGAGGTCAGGGCACAACCACAGCAGAAAGTTTATTTTCAGACAGGGGGTCAATGACATTCTGGAGGGGGCAAAAAAAAAAACAGAAAGTAGGCCACAGAGGGGAAAAGGGACAGAGAGTGGAGGTGAGGGCCCTGCGAAACGGGCATGAGGTCGGGGAGTGGCACAATTAAATTTTGGAGGTGGCAAAAACGGGAGTAGGCCCACAGAGGGAAA
Organism: Phyllomedusa bahiana; assembly: GCA_025379985.1. Lineage (NCBI taxonomy): Eukaryota > Metazoa > Chordata > Amphibia > Anura > Hylidae > Phyllomedusa > Phyllomedusa bahiana. The sequence continues at coordinate 55,108 of JAODAL010007217.1, read as the reverse complement.
CAATGACTCACGGGGGGGTCAGGGGGTTGCAGCCACAGCAGCAGAAATAAAGGTCAGACAGTGGCAAAATTTGCAAATCCTGGAGGTGGCAAAACAGTAGTAAGGCCACGAGTAGTGGGGCCACAATACAGGAGTGGAGATCACGGCAGCAGCGGGCATGGGGTTAGAGCGTGGCACAAGGGACAAAATGTGGGGGGGGCAGGGCCCAGCGCCACAGCAGCAGCGGGGTCAGAAAGTGACAAAATTTACAGGGTGGTAGGAAACGGAAAGCAGCCCAGCAGAAAGCATAAGTCAACAGGGGGCCCAAAATGACAAATTCTGGAGGTGGCAAAACTTTTTAGTGGGCCCACAGGGGGCCAATGACAGGAGGGGAAAGGGTGAGGGCAGCAAAAAAGCATAAAGGTCAAGAGTAGCACAATGACCCCCGGGTGTGGATGTCACAGACCAGCAACGGGCAGCAGCAGTATGGGGTTTTAAAATTAAAGAGGGGTGGAGGGGGGTTGGAAATACCAGTCCCTAGAAAAGATGGTGGAGGCAAGGGAGAAACGGAACCCAAATTGGTGGAAATCAGGTGGGTGGGGGCATAAATAGTGGCTGGGGAAATTTTATTTTTAACCCGGACCCCAATTTCTCACAGTTTTGGGTGGGGGCGTCAGGGGCTGATGTAGTCTGACGCCTAAGGCATTGGGGTGTGTGGAAATCCTGGTCGATCCCGGGCCCGATTCCCCTTTCTTGACATTTCCCGTGGACAAGCGGGTTTTTCCCCTTGGGGTAACGATGGCCCCCACCGCCCCTGAACACCAATCTGATGCCACACTACGGCTGGGGGGAAAAGCTTTTCACTGGGAAACTCGGGAAGTTGCGGGCCCCACATCCAGTTTGGTGCCCCGTATCCCGTGGAATTTTTAACTGGGGTTGGCGAGTGCTTTCCCCAAATAGGACAAACCAATGTTGGTTCAAGGGGCTGCCCAGGTCCCCGTGCTGGGTGGCGACTGCCCCCCCTCACTAGGCGGGTGAAGGAAAATGCTTTATCCCGTGGAAATCCCGAGTTAGGTTTTTTCCGCTGATGGACTGGTACTGCCCCCTAAATCCCCCACCTTCCCCCGCAGCCGCGGCACGAAAATACGTTACGCTGGGAAAATCCCCCCCGGGCAGACCTATCGAAAGGGGGGGACGAAAAACCGCACATAGGCAGCGGGGCCAAATGACTCGGAGGATTTCCCCATAGTATTTGAAAATTTATCCACCTTCGCAAACTGGGAAAAAAGTTTTCCCATTTTTGGGCCGGTTTGCGAGGGTCCAATAGGGGGGGAGGGGCCAGAAGTCTTTCCCCCTGCCTGATGGGGACTATTTGGCTTCACTACCAGGCAAATCAGCATGCTTTCGTCCAAACTGACAATGACCCGGTGGCTCCCCCTTTCCTCCATCTCCCAAAAGTAATTTCCCCGTTTCCCTTTTCAGGTTTTAAATGCCTTTCTTCCCCATCTCCAAAACTACCCCCTCCCAAACTGCTCCCTGTCCTCCTCTCTTTTTCACCTGGGGGAAAATCCACTCATTTTTCCCCAAAAACTTCTACTTTCCCAATTTTCCTCCCCCTTCCATTTCAATTCCCACCAATTTATTTTGGCCCCCGGGGATGTAGTCCCACATCTCCGTTCCCCGCCCAGACGATTTTTTCAGGGGATCTTTCCAGGACATGAAGCATAGAAAAGACGTTTTTTCATCCCGTAGTTCCCGGGTCCTGAAAAAAATTTAAAAAAGCCCTCCCAATGGCCTCAACAAAGGCAGGTGTCACCATTTAGTTTTCCATGGGTGACATCAAAGGTTTCAAAAGGGGGAAACCTTTTCCGCCTGGTCATCAAAAAATTGTTTTTGGCCTTTCTCTGTTCATACAGGGGGCCCCAAAATGTGCCAGGCTGGAATTTCCCCGGGGGGAAACATCTCAAAATCAGAGGGGTTTTTTGTGGGGGCCGTTTTTTGCCGCTCGCAATTTGAGGAGGGTTTCCTGGGTTTGTAGGAATGGGGTTTAAGTGCTTTCACAGTTTCCTGGGCCCTTTTCCCGAAACTTCTGAAGATCGGGTGGAAGACTTTAGGAACCTTTTAACAAAACCCGATTTAACACATGCGCCCTGCAGGGGGCCTGGGGCCATCCCTTCCCCGGTGCAGCGCAAACACCATGTTACTCCCCCTTTTCCTCACCTGGTTTCCGATTTGGGAGGTTTTGGGGTGGAAAAGCCACACATAGATTTTTTTGCTGCAAAGCCGGAAAGCAGTTCCAACCCCGTTTTGAAAATTCGTTGCCGAGGCCAAGCCAGGGGTTTTAAAAATGTTGGACCGCTGTTTCCCTACACATGTGGGAAAGATGGGGCGGGACTTGGGAGGCTGAGATGGTGGTGAGGTGGAGGAGGAGGGGGGCGGAAATTGGCGAGGAGGCCCCCCAGTTTGACAACGTGGAGGGAAAGCGCCGTCTCCCGTCCAAATTGTTGGTGTGGGCCCGGGCAGGAAGGGACATTCACCCCCTGGGCCGTAAAGGGCCCTGGGACTGGGCCCTGACCCTAGTTACAGCCCAGAGTTTCCCTGTGCTCCGTGCACCCTTTGGGAAAAAAACCCATAAGCTCAAGGGCTGGGCCCCCTTTTGTTCTACATATTTATGAAGGGCTGGGGACTGCCTTTTTTTGGAAAATTTCCAACTCAGCTCGGGGCAAGCCAAGTTTTCTTAAGGGGCAGAGGGGCCAAACCCTTTGGAAAGGCAGGGGCTGCAGTACCAACCCCTTGGACAGGGGGCAGGGGCAGTTCTGCCCCTTTGGAAAGGTTTAAAAGCATAACTGTTGTCTCTTTGGGGAATCGCCTCGCGTGAACGACGCTGGCGCCCTGAGTACGAGGGGGGCAGGACATCGGACCCGGGGAGATGTCAAAAAGAAAAAAGCCCCTTCTGCAGGGGGTGGGGGAAACCTTTTGGGTTTGGGCTTTCAATGGCATGCGTGCCACTGGGGCGCTTCTGCTGCTGTTGCTGCGGGTGGCAGGATGGACCCCACTTTGAGCCACGTGTCTCCCAGGCCACCTGTGGGTGACGCTGCATGAGTTGACGCAGGGCCGTGGTGCCAACGTTAGCTCCCTGGCCACGCTTCACTTTCTGGCCACAGATTCTACATATACCCATATTCGGCTCCTCCGGTGTCTTAGCAAAGAACTGCCACACCGCCGAGTATCTGATTTTACCGCCAACGCTCCGCACTGAGTGACTACTACCACCGCTGCCTCACTGAGCCCTGTCCCGTACTTTCTTGGCCCTGCAAATAGGGTTTTCTACCCCGTGGCCACTTGGCTCCCGACCTCACACTGCTGCTACCCTGCTGACTCACGGCCACACAACCCACTTGCTGGCTGCGCCACTGCATGACGCGCAAGCTGATGTCCTCTTCTCCTGACAATAATCAAGCCCTTGCTTCACCCAGCTCCCAAGTGCGGTCGGCAACATTATCATTTATTTGTGTTTCATCATCACTGCTGTCCTCATCACCGGTCTTGGTATGTAGAGGCTGACCCCTCAAAACATGACCTCCCAAGCCACTCTCCACATCTATATTGGCCCCATTTCTTCGCTGCCAAGTAGCTGCTGACTGCCCTCCTCAAATTTTTCATCCTCGCTATATAGTGGCGCTGAGCCCAGACCACATAGTAGATCTCTGGCTGAGGGAACCGGATGGGACAGAGACGGGATGAGGACAGTTGAGGGCCGCTGACCGGCTCCTGGGTCATGCCAACTAAGGGTTCCCACCGACTCTTGGCTGGGGTTGTCAGATGTCACCTGGGAGGAAGTGGATTGCTGAACATCACACGGCCGCTAGATGACACGGCAGTTGTGGCCTCACGAGTGACCCTGCCCGCGACGTCCCCCTTTCTGTGCTGCGACCTGGGCCTGCTCCAGAATGTTTGTGCCACTGCCACTCGCAGGTGAAGAGCCTGCCACCACTCTGTCTGACATACTGTTTGTTCTAAAATGTTCAGACACTGTTTGATGAAGATATCTGTATATGATAAAAACACACCCTGTATTTGACTACAAATGAACCCAGTAACAAGCTTGGGTAGGGGCATGGCCTGAGCAGGGGATGTGAGAGGACGCAGACTGTGAGTTCACTCGGCTTCAGTTCCGTTTTGCGGTCCAACTAAGCCCGATAACTGTGGCTAATCTCCTTGGACATACACTTGGTTGTTCCTCGGATCAAGAGCTGCAGATTGACACCAGAACCAGAACCAGCCCCCTTGTTGGTTTATAACTTGAGTTCTGACCTACCATCTCCAGCCCGCGGACGGACGGAAGCAAGCGGTGCCATCTTCTCCCTGCAGGCGTGAAGCACGGCGGTCATTACAGCTACCCTTCTGAGCTACCTTCTGCCCTAGCACGGGTCTAATCGCAGAGGATCCTCTCCTAGCCTACTCCGGATCCCCCCTTCAGAACCTACAGATCGACCTGATCCACGCCGGGATCGGGACAACGGCTCTTCCGCTCTCCTGTGCCATGGTAAGCCGCAGTTCCATTTAGCAGGCAGTGTCTGTCACGCTTCTCCGCCTGCAACTTCGCACCACTGGGGTCTTCCCTCCTCTGCAAACAGCAGCCTGCTTAGCAACACCGGCCCAACGATCTGTCCGGGATAACAGGTACTGACGCTTGTCACCTTGCTTGGCCGTGTGCTGCCATAGAAATGTTAACCGGTCACTCATTCCTGGCTTCTGCGGCCCTGAGGACATTTCTAAGTTCTTACCTGGCCATCCAACGGCTTTGTAGTCCATGCTCGGTTACCAGTCGTTTGTGCTGCCCTGGAGATGTCACCCCCTGAGTGTCCACCTGTACCCTCTCTCCTTTACTGGGAAGGCTGCTCATTGTGGGCCTAGACCGCTGAAGCCCTTTTCTGCCCCATTAAGTGCAGCCTGGATTGTGACTGAGCCCTGTAAAACAAGTTTGCCTTTATGGCTGGCCCTTCACATCGCGACCGGAGTTCTTCAAAACTTAAAAGTGTGCGGATCTCCTGTTAATCTGGAATTACAAGGGCGCAGGTTTTTTTCTCCCCTCGCTCCTCCGAGTGCAGCGAGGCCACAGCTGTGGGTCTGACCGCTACTCCTACTACCTCCAAATAGCTTCAGGTGGCCTCTCCTCTCAATCTCCTTGTCCCAGGAGCAACTACAGCATCCGTTCTCCCTATATGCCTCATCAGTGTGTGAATGGTGCAGATGCTGCAATTATAAGCCTCTGTTTGCTGGACGAATTGTCTATTTTCTATTCTAAACAACTGCTCCCAGCCCCTTCATCCTCTGTTTTGGAACATTACCTCTGATTGGAGATACAGTAATGCTACTCCCTATACAGTGGCCATATCCTATAAGGGGGACACAAGTGGTCACAAACTCCGCAATTTCGGTTAATCAACTACGGATAGCCCTTGGAGTCTCTATCTCACACAATATCACTCAAGGTCATATTATTTGTATTAGCGGAAGTTTCCTCTCTAGTGCACAAGGAAGAAGAAAGACAATAATAAAAAAAAAAGGACACATACCTTATCGTGCACAAATTAAAATAAAATATAAACACTCCCACCTCTCTTATCTTGGTCCATTCTCTATAACAATGGGAGGCACATCAAAGAAAAATCCGAAAAAGACACAACCCTCCAAACTTCCGGAGTTCTTCTCCTCTTCATCCCAATCGACTCAGTCAGTTAAAAGAGGACTCCAATTTCTTCCTTCCTCTCAAGGGCTGAATCGGTGGATCTGGATCAACAAGACCCATCTGAGGCTCAGCCTATCACCACGGCTTCCCTCCAACAGATGTTCTCTTCCTTCCGCACTACTCTTCCATCCGATTTAAAGGAGATGATTTTTGATTTAAAACAAGACATTCAATCTATTGCTTCCTGTACAGATCATATGGAAGGGAAAATGTCTGACTTTGCCAAGTCCCACAACGCTCTGATTGACGCCAATACACAATTAGAGGGAGAAGTCCAAAGCCTGACAAACAAGGTTAATGATCTGGAAGACCGCTCTCGCCGAAACAACATCAGAATCCGCGGAATTCCCGAATCCATGTCTCCGGATCAGCTAAATGCCTTCCTGGTGGATCTCATGATGTTGGTCCTGCCAAAGGCTTCTATCCAAGAGCTTCTCATTGATCGTATTCATCGAATTCCAAACCAAGAAATTTACCTGCACAGGTTACAAGAGATGCTATCGCCAGGATCCATTTTTTCAACATCAAAGATGACTTCCTCTGCTCTCTCCGGAAGTCAGATAACCTCCCTGAATGTTTCCAGGCAATCTCCATATGCCCCGATCTCTCTGCAGCAACCATGTTACGGAGGAAAGAGTTTCAACCATACACTAAGACTCTGCGTGATCGTGAAATTCAATACAGATGGGGCTTCCCAGTAAAACTAATCGTTACTAGGGACGGTACACAGTTCTCTTGCAATTCTCCTGAAGAAGCCTCTGCTCTTCTTAAATCCTGGAACCTCATCTCCTCTGGCGAATTTAGTCCGGCCCGAAAGAAACAAATCTGTCTGGAGATGATTACACCTCTCTGGTCAGAAAAAACTACCCACTCAAAAATTTGAAACATCAAGGAACTCTCAAGTTGAATTCCCTCGAATGTTCTAATTTTAGGAGCGATCCCGGGAGACCTCCACCCTTCTTTTTGTATTTTCTCCTGCTAATTGCCCCCTGCAGAACCAGGCAGGACTTGCCCATGTTAATCTTTCCTTTTTAGGAATAGAACTGACTCTGTTGCGTTCACTCGCCGTTTGCTATTTTCACTGTTTTCGTGCTCCTTTCTCTGATAAAGATGTGTCCCTATGATGTTAAAAGGATTCTCCGAGACTCTCAGGGAGTAGTATGTTTTATACTCAGGTGTGCAGCTCATTGCCATAGTTTTCGATATGTAAATGTCGGTTAAATTTCTTACGTATAATGTGAGAGGTTTGAACTCCCCCTTCAAGCGTTCCTTGCTCTGGAGAGATCTTACTAAATCTAAAACAGACGTGATCTGTCTTCAAGAAACCCATTTGACCGTAGCGGACCACTCTAGACTAAAACATAAACATTTCCCTGTTATCTTCCAGGCCCATGCAGAAAAAAAGAAGGCAGGGGTGGCGATTCTAATCAAGAATTCCATAGCATTCTCTCTCAAACAGTCCATTATTGACCCAAAAGGTCGCTTTATCATTCTAGTATGTACCTTGAATTCTAGACCCTACCCACTAGTAGCTACTTATGCCCCTAATGAAAAACAAATTCCTTTTGTCAAGAAGGTTATGAACAAGCTTGGGTAACCCTTGGATATAAATTGCGCTCCACAAATGGCCAGGAAAAATTTACTTGTATGTGCCATTTAAAAACACTGTGTATTTTACTGAAAAGCACAAACAGGCTTAAATAACCTTCAGATATGAATTATGCTACAGGCAAAATTGCTTCTTTGGCGGTGAAAAAGAACGTTTCTTTTAGTGACCACAACAGCAGAACAACGCTTAATTAACCCCTGGATCTAAATTGCGCAAAAGAAATGAGCAACCAAAAATTACCAGCTTTGTAGCGTGTTAAAATGGCGTGTATTTTACGGTACAGAACAAAAGAAAAACTTGTAATTAACCTTCGGTTATAAAATTATGCTACAGGCAAAATTGCTTCTTTGGAGGTGAAAAAGAACGTTTCTTTTAGTGACCACAACAGCAGAATAACGCTTAATTAACCTCTGGATCTAAATTGTGCAAAAGAAATGAGCAACCAAAAATTACCAGCTTTGTAGCATGTTTAAAATGGCGTGTATTTTACGGTACAGAACAACAGAACAACTTGTAATTAACCTTCGGTTATGAATTATGCTACAGGGAAAATTGCTTCTTTGGCAGTGAAAAAGAACGTTTCTTTTAGTGACCATAACAGCAGAACAACGCTTAATTAACCCCTGGATGTAAATTGCGCAAAAAAATAATGCTGCCAACAATTACCAGCTTTGTAGTGTGTTAAAATGGCGTGTATTTTACGGTACAGAACAACAGAAAAACTTGTAATTAACCTTCGGTTATGAATAATGCTACAGGCAAAATTTCTTCTTTGGAGGTGGAAAAGAACGTTTCTTTTAGTGACCACAACAGCAGAACAACTCTTAACTAACCCCGGGATCTAAATTGCGCAAAAGAAATGAGCAACCAAAAATTACCAGCTTTGTAGCATGTTAAAATGGCATTTATTTTACGGTACAGAACAACAGAAAAACTTGCAATTAACCTTCGGTTATGAATTATGCTACAGGTAAAATGTCTTTTTTGGCAGTAAAAAAGAACGTTTCTTTTAGTGACCACAACAGCAGGACAACGCTTAATTAACCCATGTATGTAAATTGCGGAAAACAAATATGCTGCAACAATTACAGCTTTGTAGCGTGTTAAAATGGCGTGTATTTTACGGTACAGAACAACAGAAAAACTTATAATTAACCTTCGGTTATGAATTATGCTACAGGCAAAATTGCTTCTTTGGAGGTGAAAAAGAACGTTTCTTTTAGTGACCACAACAGCAGCACAACGCTTAATTAACCCCTGGATGTAAATTGCGCAAAAGAAATGAGCAACCAAAAATTAAGTGGTATTTGGATTGTAAAAAGGCTGTTTCATTAAATGAATACAACAGGAACAGGCGTAGATAACCCGTGGAGATTCAATGTGCTGAAGAACTGAGCAGATAGCATTAAAATGTATATACAGCTGCATTGGACACACACTGGACTTTAGTTTCAATACCCCACAAAATCAGAATTAGAACGTAAGAGAAGCAGTCTCTGAGACAAGCTGTGACCCCCCCCAAAAATCGCTGTATAAAAGTGAGTTTTTCAGTATGAGAGATCATAAACAGCCGCGGCAGCACCTTCCCTACTCATGACCCCATGCAGCGCCTATCTCCCCCCACCCCCTCTTCCTCCAACCAACGGACCTGTTACCACCCCACTGCGCAAATTCTTTCACCCAACCTCGAAAAAGGACACAGAGACAAGGATTGGATGAAATGGCCACAGCGGCCGTTTTATTAACATAAATACAAATATGCAAAACATAATCCAACTGTAGGTATGCACCCGTATACCTCTGTCCCATCAAAACCCAACGGATACTCCAATACTTTATCCGTAACCATGGGGCTGAGGTCTTTGGAGCTAACTTAGGTCTGGCGGAAAGCCCGATGTTCCGATCTCCTTTACCTTGCCCTCAGCCGTCACCCCCGACTCAAGGGCACCAAAAGCCACTCTCCACCAGCTCTCAAGGACACCGCCCTGCAGATCCCCCGCCTTCGCCAGACCATTCCTCACAGGGCCACCAAACAAGGGGAGACAAGATTCTATCTGCCTCCCCCACCGATTTCCACAAACTCCAAGGACCCCACCCCGCCACCACGAGCATGAATGACCCCTCAAGCATGCGACGCACCCCACAGCCCCAAAGCCCATTCTATACCATCCAGAATGCCAAGGGACCACAAATCCAACCTGACGGCGTTCAAGTGAACCCCGTCCCCCCTCCAAAAATCTCCTTCCCCCAGTTCCAAATCCCAATGGCGCACGAACAGGCCACCATTCCCACCACGAAGGCGCAACCGCCCTATTAAGCGTTATGTACCCCCTTTTAAACACCCACCAAACCCCCAAATTCGCCAACACCCCCGGGGACCATACCCCACCACACCGTGTTTAAAACCCCATACACACCCAACCGCGAAAAGGGAACAGTGTCCCAAATCAACCCCCACGCAAGGGGAACCCCCCAAATCGTTACCCCCTGCGCGCACTCAATACCCAAAGGGGACGACCCCACTTTCAAATCTTTTAAAACTCCGGGCGACATTCCCCCACCTAAACCCCTCGATCCCACCACCGAATCCCCACCAACGTGAGGCACCCCTCTGCAGCCCGCTCCCCGCAAAGTCGCTCGCTCCGCTCCCCATGCTCGAACGAGTGGCCAAAATCCACACCAACAGCCCCCGGGGAGCAAAAGACAAAACAAAAACAAACAAAACACCCGAATAACAACAACAAAAAAAAACCCCAATGAAAAAAACCCGGGTGCTGCGTACCTGCCCCCTCAAAACAGCCCCAGGTTCCCCCCCGGGCCCACACCCCCGGCCTACCGAAACTCACGCCACTTACCAAACCCAGGTGTACGGATATAAAACCCCGAACCTCTCCGAGTCCCATCTCCCGATCCATCCACCGCCTCCGGCCCCACCCCCACTCTGCCTCCTTTTGCGCCCCAACCCAAAAAGAATGCGGAGCAAACCGACGGTCCAACCCAGCCCCCCACACAGCCCTCAAAACTGCCGTAAACTAACCGGGACAAAAATACCCACCCGCTGCTCAAAGGGGGCCACCTCCCCCCAAGACCCCTCCCCTTTTTAAAACCATATAAATCTAAGGGACCATCAAAACCCGGACGCACCCAGCCAGCCCCTCCGTCCCCCCCCCTCTGGTCATTTTTGATCTCCTGACCCAAAAACCCCCAAAACCCCCCCAACCTCCACCATCCCTACCAACAAGCCACCCACCACTGCCCAGACCATACCAGCTCACCGATACGAAAGGCCCAAAAAACCCAGCAAAAAGGCCCACTGGAACGGACACCTCAATGAAAGGGGGAACACCCCGAAGGCAGAAAGCCCCCAATCAATTCCAGCAATCAAAAAAGATCGGCGCCTACATGGGCCACCGCCGCCCCCTCCGGTACCCCCTCAACCTTGCGGTGAGAAAATCCTTCGTTGCACCCTCAAACCCCCCCAACAAAAACCCAAACCCCAAGGCCGATACAAAACGTGAGACCCTGGAAACCGCCCAAACCCCTTTTAAACGAACTTTCCCCAAAAACAAACGAGCCTCAGGGGCCCCACCCACCACCACCCCCCGAAGCCCCCAACCAGCCCCCACAACTCCCAAGAGGCCAAAACGCCCTCCAGGTACCGGCCGCTACATGCCCAAAAAAACAAACAACCTTTCCGCCGGTGACCATGTTCCAAAACCCGGGGGGGCAAGTTAATCCCTGCCCCCCACTCCGGAGCCAACCCCCGAAGCGATCCCCGCAAACGAAAAAATCCCGCAATTCATTTTGAACCCCGGGAACATGAACCGCCACCACCCCAAGCATTCAATTCCAAAACACCGAAAACACAGTCTCCAAAGCAAAGGAACCCCCCGGGGGGGACACGCCGACCGCAAGTTAATGGCTTGCCCCACACCGGGGTTGTACAATAAAACCACCTTTGATTTTCTACTTTCCGACCCATAAATAAACCCCACCACAAGGGGGAACAACTCCAAAAGTCCCAAAATTTTCCAAACCAAACCTTCGGTCCCCCACCTCCAGCCACCCTCCTACACACCACTCCCCGGCGCAATAATTTAAAAACCAACACCGCCAGCAGCATCCGTATAAATCTCCACCTCTCCATTGACACAACCGGCTCCAAAATCAACGACCGTCCATTAACTTCGCAAAAACCCCCCAAACCCTAAAAATCCTCCTTAACCCTTTTGAAAGGCATATGAAGATGGGAGGGACTCGGACTAGCTCTGCAACCTCTGCAAAACACTCGACCCATGGGGGAAAATTTTCTACAAGCAAATTTCAGCCCCTAATAAAACTGCAACTCCTAACGGCAACTCCTTTAAGGGAGCAGGGACCTGCTACTTCGGCCCCAGGTCTGCCAACTTTTTTCCGGGGCAAACGACACTCCATAGCAATGGAAACGATACAAATCCCCAAAAAAAACTGGGGCACACTGGCCAACCTTCTTGTCTGGCCCACGGCACCCGACCTTCAGCGACCAACCCATGGCCCCAAATGCCACCGAACAAATCCCGACTCTCCGGCCCAACAAAAAAGAAGTCACCAAAAATGGATCCTGACAAAACCCGGAAACCCCCGCACCCCACCCAAAAACGAACAAACTCTCAAAAACAAAGGAACAAACACCCAGGGGGGCAGACACGATCCACAAAAAAACCCCCCGTCCCAAAAACAACCCACAAACCAAAACACTTCCGAGTGAACTGGTGCAAACAAAACCCGCTCAATGCAGTTTTTCCCATCAACGCCCCCCCCCCCGTAACTCCGAACCACCACCCTTCATCAAAAGAGGTGTATTCCCCCGAACAAAGACCAGTCAATCCCAATTGACCGAACGACCCCTAGGGAAGGACAGGTGATGAATAGCCGAATTTTGTTCGGCCCTTCTTCGGCCCCCCCCCCCAGGGGTGAAAAAATTTAATCTGGAAACGAAAGGCTAAAATGGCCCCGCCATCCCCTACCCAATTCCATTCTAACTTCTTTTTACCACTCCCGATGAACCAAAGCCGACCACAAATTTTTGGTGGTGAAAGGGACCCATCCCCGGAGCAGGGATCCAAAAACCACACAAAAACCTTTCCCTCAAAAACGCGCCCCCCCCTATCCTTAAACGTTTTAAAACTCCTCCCTCTGGCCACCTTCACCGCGTCACCCCCTCGGATTGTTTGGGGCCCTTTCCCCCTTTTCCTTTTTGCAGGCATCTTGACCCATAGACCCACTAAACACCGACAGCGTGCTTAAAAAATTTACAAACTCCCAACCGACAAAAGTTTCCACATTTTGAAAAACCGCAAATCCCCCCTTATTCCCCCCTCCTGCCCCCAACGAACGCCCCATCCAGAAATCGGGCCCCCCGGCCCCCCATGAAAGGATTGCCCTACCCAGTCGGGGCCACACCCTCACCAAGCCAATGTCCTTCTGGTCCCCCCCGTAATTACGGGCGGATTTCCTTCCTTTGACGAAAATTGTTCGCTACCTCAAACCACCCGCCCCCCATAGACCCAGGGGGCCCCCCCAATGAATCTAAAAACGGAAAGGCCCGAGCAGTTTTCCCGGGCCTTCTCACTGATGACGCTCGCCAAAATCAACCCTGCCAACAAATTTTCAAACGTTGTGGAATAAAAAGCCACCGACGCATTCCCCTCCCCTTCTTGCTCCGCCCTCTTACCCTTTTCCCAAATTTAAATTTTTTTCCCGTGGCACAATGAAAAACTCCAATATTTTATCCCCCCAAAACTTGTCCCTACCTCCTTCTTCAAATGCGCCCCCAAGGGCCCTCGAAACATACATCACCCCCCCCTTTTCTCTAACTCCAAACCCACGGGGAAACCCCCCGGGGCCCTTTTCCCCTTTGGACGATACCGTCACCCCGCTTGCCCCGCGCCGATACCGCCCCCTGCACGCCCCCGGGCCAACCCAGCCCTTCCCCCCCAAAACCCAAACGCCATTGAACACCCAGGCCGCCGCCGGGAACCCCGGCCCCCCGGAATGGAAACGGCCAACCAATCCCGATAAATTTTTTTAAAAAATTGAAGTAAATTTTAAAAAAAGGACCACCCCCCCCCCGACGCCCTACCCCCACACATAAGAGGAAAAAAGAGGATACAACAATAACCCAACTCACCAACTGCAAAAGGGACTGACCCGCCCGTCCATCCACGGGTCCCTGAAGAACCTCCGCTCCCTGAATGCCTCCACCGGACACCCGGGAGACATCATCGAGGGGGGCCCCCCCTCCTGCCTAACCCCCATCCCCCGCGACGACGAACCCTGGGGGGGACACCCCCGGGGTAATGTCCCCTGCCACCGATGAAGTAGAGGGACAAAACCAGCGGAAGCTGTTGCTCAAGACCCACACTGGCCTCCGACCCTCCCGGGGACCCCTTTTCACACCACCCCGCACGGGTGGGACTCCCCGCCGCAACATCCCAATGGGACTGCCGTCACCAGGGGTACCCCCGAGGAAACCCCCCCACAAGGGCCCCCTCATCAATACAGGGGCCCTGCTGGTGCTGCAGACCCAGTCGCCTCTGGGATTCCTCCCCAAACCGGGGGGGCACTGACCTAGCCCCTGGCCGCGGGGCCCGGCCCGAGGTCCCGGAGGGGCTTCTGCGGGGTACCCGGTCCGAGTTTCATGTCAGGGCTAAGGCACAGGCGGGGCGTCCCTCCCCCTGGGGCCGGGGAGGAGGGGAGGGAACACCATTACAGACCCCTGCCCACTCCCTTCTCCAAAGGGCCCCCCGCACCGGTACCAGCCATCAGGCCCACATCGCCCGCAAAACCCCCCTCACCTCCCAAACTCCTCCCAATCCCATGACGTTCCCAGGGAAAAAGCGCGGGAGGGACCTTCCTGCTTCTCTGCCCACTTTTGATCCCCTGCCCGTGCAGGGCACGGGTTAAGTACCCCGCCCCCCCCCCCCCCTGGACGGAGCCACGCCGAGGGGGGGGGCAACGGAGGGGCGGGGCCCTCGCGAGGGGGCGGGGCCGGGGCGCCAGGGCAGCGGGGCCCCCCCCCCGATCCCGGGGTCCGCCTTGGTCCGGGGCCCCTTTTGTACAGTGAAGCGGATGAGCTCCCCCGCGTCGCCCTGGACTTATAAGGCGGGGACTCACAGAATCCCGACGGTCTCTGATTGGGTTTATCCTCACAGTCAGTAGGGTCCCCTTCTTTTCTCCCCAACGTCTTTTTCCCCCTGTAACGCCATGTGGTTGAGCCATTTTATCAATTTAAAAAAAACTTGTTCCCGCAATTTCCCCCAAAATTCGACTTGTTCAGAACTAATTTTCCTAAATTCTAAACGAATTCCCTTCTTAAATCAATTCGCCCATCTCTAACTATTATAAAAGCTGTACACTGATTACTTAACATTGTATCAAAATGCTATATCTTCAGTTTTTTCCCATGAAGAAATATAAAATAATATTTACAAAAAATGTAAGAGGTATACTCACTTTTTTGGGGATGCTTTTCAATTTTTTTGAAAAATATATATGTCTTAAGTAGCTCAAAAGTGCCAATATTAAAAGGCAGAAGACAACACCAAGAAACTGTGGTAATTAATTTAGTTACTATGATTCATGCAGCTCCACTGTCAATAACAGTAATGCAGAAAAATATACTTTTTTTTTGGATCACAGGAGTCCCCGAGTCAAATTGGGGAAGGTCTTACAAACACTTGAGGCCCCCAAAAACTGGCTTAACAACCACTGGGGTCCGCGGATCGATTGCTAACTCTTATAAATGACTTGTCTTGGGCCTTTTAAAAACTGGCTTAACGACTGTTACGACTTCACAACGCAGTAAATTATTGTCCCCCATCAAAGAGGTAATAGGGGGCCCCCCCCAAGTTTTTAAACCCCCCCCCAAGGTGGTTATATACTTTTATGTCCCCCAGCAGGTAAATATGTATTTTGGGTCCCCCGCAGGGAAAAGGGCAGTTTTGGGTCCCCCAGAGGGAATGGGGAGGTTATGATCCCCCAGCAGGGGATATGGGCATTTTTGGGGATAGTTGCCAAATTTTTTAAAAGGAAAACGGAATTAAAAGGGCAAAAAATTGCATTGGGGACACCTCTTTTTGTGTGCCCCCCTTCAAAAAACCACCCCACTCCGCCTACGCTAATGGTTTGGGGAAAGCCCGGAGATCCCTTATCCAGGTATAGCCCCCCAAAAAAAAAAAAAAAAAAAAAAAAATTAAGTCCCCTTTTAGGCAGGTAATGCCCCCTTGTAACCAGGGGAAGCCCCCTCTTAGCCAGTAGATCCCCCCCTTTTTTACCAGGGATTTCCCCTTTAGTATCAGGTAGTTGCCCCTTTATAGCCAGGTAGGGGATGCCCCTTTATATCCAGGGACTTGCCCCTTTTGTAGCCCTAGTGCCCACTTTAGAGCCAGGTAGTCCCCCCTTAGTAGCCGGTGATCCCCCTTTTCCCGGGTAGTCCCCCCTTAGTACCCAGGTAAAAGCCCCCTTTGTAAGGTGTCCCCCTTTTAGTACCGTATGCCCCTTTTAGTGCACTGTGCCCCCTTTAGTAGCCAGGTAGATCCCCCCTTTTTAGTAGCCACTGGCCCCCTTTAGTACCGGGGAAAAATCCCTTTGTAGCCAGGTGTGCCCCCTTTAGTACCAGGTAGTTGCCCCCTTTATTCCAGTAGATCCCCCCTTTTTGTCCGTAGATGCCCCCTTTAGTCCATGTGCCCCCTTTGTAGCCGTAGTGCCCCCTTTTTAGTAGCCATGTGCCCCCTTTGTCCCAGGTAGACCCCCCCCATGTATTTAATAAAAATAAAAAAAAAAATTTCCCTCCCCTGACCGGCCCCCAAGCGCGGCCAGTTCTACGACCCCTCCGAGCGGGGAGTGATGCAGCCCGCTCCTTCCCCTGCCCCTGACCTGTATGTTCCTGCGCACAGGCCCCCCGGGCAAACAGGGGGGAGGGGCGATCCCTCCTCCTCCCCCCTCCCCGCACGTAACTCCGGGCGGGTGACGGTGCTGCGGGGCCGCTTTACCCCCAGGGGCGGCCGGCGGCAGAGTAGGCACCAGCGCACTCTTGCGCCGTGTATCAAAGAGCCCCCCCGCCGTGGGGCGGGGGAACGCCCAAATCCCCCGGGGGAACGGGGGGGGGGGGGACCCCAAATAGCGGGGCCCCCCCCCAAAAGCGGGGGAGTTGGGATGTATGGGGTTTGGTCCCCCGCAGGGTTTTGGCAGGTTTTGGGGCCCCCCCGGTATATGGGCAGGTTATGGTCCCCCAGAGGATATGGAGTTATGGGTCCCCCGCGGGAAAAGGGAGGGTTTTGGTCCCCCCGCAGGTAATGGGGAGGTTTTTTTGGTCCCCCGCAGGATATGGATTAGGTCCCCCAGCAAAGGGGGAGGTTTATGTCCCCCCAGGGATATAGAACTTATAGCCCCCCAGCAGGGGTACGATACTTTTGGCCCCACACACGTATTTATAGGTCTTTTAGCGCTCCCGACGTATATAAGTATAATAAACCCTCTGCAAAATAAAATAGAAAATCCCCCCCCCTTTTATAAAAGTAGATAAAACCCCCCCCCGCACTAAAAAAGTAGATAGTAGCCCCCGCCATAAAAAAAAAGTAAAAAGTAGCCCCCCGGGACATATAAAAATAAAAGACCCCCGCACATATAAAAAGTACTGTTCCCCCGGCACATATATAAAAGTCATATTCCTAGCAATATATAAAAAATACATATAGCGCCCGCACTATATAAAAGTCAAATAGCCCCCCCCCGAAAAATAAAAAAAATAGTAGCCCCCCTCACTATATAAAAGTACATATACCCCCCTGCAATAATGAAGCAAATTTAGCCCCCCACTAATAAAACAATATAGCCCCCGGCCATAAAAAAGTACTAGGGGCGCCCGCACATATAAAATAATAGACCCCCCCGCACAAATATAAAATACAAAAGCCCCCCCCCCTATATAAAAGTACATATAGCCCCCCCGCCAATTAAAAATACATATAGCCCCCCTCCAAAAAAAAGAGAAAGAGCCCCCTGCACAATTAAAAAGTAAAGTTCCCCCCTGCACAAATTTTAAAACAGATAGACCCCCCCCACATATAAAAGTACATATGCCCCCCGCACATATAAAAAACATAGTAGCCCCCCTCACAAATAAAAAAAAATTTTTAGGCCCCCAGCATGTAGAGCAAATTTAAAGTAAGCAGACAGCACTCACCTACCCCGTCCCCCCCCTGCGCTGCTCCCGGCTTTTTTTTACGGCGTGACGTCACCACCACGCGCGGGGGAGCGTGTGACGCCACCCGCCCCTGCTGTGCACTCCCCGTGGCCGATCCGCCTGCGGCCCGAGTACTCGGAGCTCTTGCCCCCAAGTTAAAATTATGTGCGTCCGGCGGGGGACATACAGTTAGCCCGCCACCCCTGCCGTCCCAAGGTCCTAAGCCGATAGCTTAGCGACTGGTAACGGCTTAGGACCCTAACGATCGGCGGCGGCGGCGGATAGCGGCGGCGCCGGGGACTAATCACAGGGGCATTGCATAATACTTATAATATATCATCAAACTTCTGCTCCAATAGCAGAGATCACAGTCATTAGCAGCTGTAAACAACCACACTCCTACTTTGCAGCAATCACGGTGATCAGCAGCTGTAATAAACCCCCATACTCCTGCTACAATAACAGCAATCACAGTGATCAGCACCTATAGAAAAAAAACACACTCCTGCTTTGATTGCAGTGATCAGCAGCTGTAAAAGACCACCACACTCCTTTTCCTATTGCAGTGATCACAGTTATCAAAAACTGTAATAAATTGCCACACTCTTCTATTGCAGTGATCAGTGATTAGAAGCTGTAATAAGCCACCCCACTCGAGCTCCGATTGTAGCAATCACAGTGATCAGCAGCTGTAGTATGCCACCACACTCCTACTCTGATCACAGTGATCAGCAGCTACTGCAAGTATTTTTCTGTATTTGTGTGTTTGCAGCAGATTATGGGAGTATGTTTACGTATTTTGCATTGAAATACATGCTAAAAATATGCCCAAAACAATGTTCAAGTACACTTCTCATAGGATTTAATGTAAAATATGTGCCGTCATTCAGATGACATGTATTTTACTGTCATATTTTTGAAAAGAATTGAATTGTCAATTTTTTCATATGCACCATCAAATAATTAAGTTTAGGATGCAGATATCTGCTTCAGGCCATTGAGCTTCATATTCACCTTGAAATTTCAACAGTGCTACAAACGCGTTTTGCTACAGGTTTCTGTGCGCGCTGCAATACCCTTACATGTTGTTCTTGCTTGGATAGTGAACAACTTAGTCCTGTGATGGAAAATTCTGCAATCTATTAGATGAAGATTCAGCTCTGTAGTTTTACAAAGATAAGCTATTTACCTTACATGACAGTTTAGCTTAATTGACTTGTGGTCACCTCATTTTATAAGGTCACATTAGTGTCATAGATGTGAACAATGGATTTTAGCAATTTTCTCAGTTTCAAGGAATAGCAGTATTGGCAATAACCATGACCAAAAAAGTGGATTTGCTCTTTTGAAGTCTAAATATTGACAAAATTGAAACCTCTGAAAACAATTGTTAAAATGTCTTAAGCTATGTTCCCAGAGTTGGGTTTACATAAACAAGACTATTCTGGAAATTTCTCACTGTCCTTTACTGAGTTGCAACTGAATCTTGAGCTGGTCATAATAATTAAACAAGGCTATCAAGTCAGTGCAGGAAATTCTGCAAATTTTAACTATATTAGATGTCAATATGATAATTAAGCAGCACAGTTATAAACTTCCCAAGTGTTTGTACAGTACATCAACTGCTTTTACTAGTGATCACACATATTATGCCTATTAAATGTATAGACAGCATGGTCACCAAAACAGGACACTGAAAGCCTGGATCAGGTCAAGTTCTTTGGTGCCCTTGGAAACAATTGCAAATGGCACTACAGTGAAAATTCAAATGTCTTGTCATGAACTAACTCATGCTGCCTGTTGCTGTTCCTGCCCCAGCAAGGCCCTGATGGAAAAAATATAATTGTTTCTTTTTCCTTCTTTTTTTTTTGGAGTTCACTGGCATTGTTTTTATTTTGTGGGTCAGCACAATTTCAATTTCTTTTTACTTTTTACATTTGCTTTGAATCACCATTTTTTTTACACCAATTAGGATTTTTCTTTATATGGACCTGTGTGAGGGCTTGTTTTTTGTTGACTAAATTGTGGGTTTCATTGGCACACCTGAAACTTTTTCATCCAAATTTTTTGGGGAGGTGATGCAACACAAAAATGCAACATTGGAGCTGGTATTTTTTTTTTTTATGGAATCTACTGTACCGTAAAAATATGGTTATATGTTAATAGATTAGACTTTTTCCTTTTACAGGTGCGATAATATCAGTTATGTTTCTTCCTTTTTTATTTGTGAAATGGGAAAAAGGGGAGGGTGCTTCAATATATACTTTTACAATATATATATATATATATATATATATATATATATATATATACTTTTAAACTTTTTACAATTTTTGATAGTTCTGTGTTTAGTCCCCATAGAGTATTGACCACTTAGGGGTACAATTGCTTGTACAGTATTCGCAATACTAATGTACAGGTCTTTTAAGACAGGATGTAATAGGGGCAGTAATATGGCAGTCTTGGGGCCCTACCTAGTCTCCCGGCTGTCACGGGTGCGCCTACGACCCTTGTTCTGGAGCACAGGCGTACCCATGCACCAGCGGCAAGCAGCACCATGACCCACATGTCGGGCCACGGACACACTCGCAGCTACGTCCTTTCATGTGGTTACTCACCTGTCCTCATTCCCAATGTATCTGCTTGCCGGCACATGCATCTACACTCCTTAGTGTGTTCTTGATCTGTTAAATTTAAAGGGAAAAATAATCACAGAAAAATGGGACATTATTTACTCAAATTAGAGCCTATTACGCTACTACTATTCGATTGGGTGCTCTGCCCAGCACTTTTTAGGAGTCCAACACAAAATACAGACACCCTCTGCTCCCCAGTAGTTTTGGGCAAAAAAATGACATACTGAAAACATAATATGAGATATTAGTTGATACAGTGGCCACTATATTTCACAAGCTCACAAGCCCGTCAAGGTTCCTCATTACTTGCGAGTCCCTACACTAACAATTTACCCCAAAAAAATCACAGAAAAATGGGACATTATTTACTCAAAAAACACACCACAGGCAATACTTACAGCTCAATGTCTGGACTAGAGACTGAAGCCAGTAGAAGGCAACACAGGCCCCTGTGCTACTTGAGAAAAATAAACAGGTGCAGATAATTGCTGAGCAGTAGCTCACACACCCCTCCACTATTGGGACAATTAGATGATGAAAAACAGCACATTGAATTAATAACTGTTCACATCAGTATGCAGAAATGCCACAGTATAATATATGGGTAGATTTCACAAATGCAAAAATACCTATAAGACAAGCACTCACACCTTCTATGTGTGAGGGGGGTGGTTGCTGGTATTATAATTGCATATAGATAAGGCGATACAAAAGGGTGCCATTAGTGCAGATATGTATGGTGTACCATGCTGGCCTACAGCCTATTACACTACTACTATTTGACTGGGCATGCTGCCCAGCACTTCTTAGGTGTCCAACACAAAATACAGACACCCTCTGCTCCCCAGTACTTTTAGGCAAAAAAATTACATACCTACAGCTCAATGGCTGGACTAGAGACTGAACCCAGTAGAAGGCAACATAGGCCCTTGTGCTATTTAGGAAAGATAAACAAGTGCAGGTAATCGTTGAGCAGTAGCTAACACACCCCTCCACTAGGGGAACAATTTAATGCTAAAAATGCATAGAAGGTATGTGAGTGACCCTATTTAACCCTGTCCTTTCCTGTTATTCCTTGATAGTGCCTTGGAGCCTAGAAAGAAAGCATTTTCTTGTGTTCCATTGCTATACTGTGCAACATACCTATTGCCTCCATCCTTCGACTATGAACCTTAGCCGCCTGTCCTGACCTTTCTGTCTTTCCCTAACTTCAAGACAGCCTAACGATTCTGTACCACGCCACACCTCAGCCGACATAGCAGGCAAGTCACACCAGTGGTAGCAACCTCGGGGTTCGCTTGCTACAGCAAATCCAAATCCTTTGCAGCGGGCTCTGGTGAAATACTAGTGTCCCTGTAGACCTAGTGTGGCTTATACCATCGCCTGCAGTGGTACAGCGGATCCACTACTCCAGCCATTACACCAGTTGCCATAAGTACTATTTGGCACACTATGATTGCGTTGTGAACAAGGCAATGATGAGGTTAAAGAGGGCGCTCTTCTCCTGACTTTCTGCCTACATTTTGTGGTCAGATTGATTGTGGCATCTAAATGTTTGGAAACAAAGTTATCTCTGATCCCAGTTGCTGAAGGAAGGTCCTGCTGTAACTATCAACTGGCTTAGCTCCTGAGCACCTGAGCCTACTTCATGTACCCCTGCTCCTCCTTCCTGAAAGGCATGAGGTGGTGCTTTAGGCAGTCACCTACTTCTGCTTCCCATATTCCCAGCCCTGCTGAAAGCAAGGGATAAGGAGACTTAAACAATAAGAAGGAAATTCTAATTATTAACTGCACAGCCTTTAGATTAAAAAAAACAAACAAACTGGAAGATGGAAGCAATGATGTTCAAAACCATAAGGTATGTATTCATTGTTTGAATCGTATTTTTAGCCTAAAGCCATATGATTTTTTTCATGATAGGGGAGGAGGAGTTTAGGGTTACGATCCATTAGCATGTTAAAGATATCATCAATTAAGAGCATGTTGTCACACAGTGCCATGGAAGACACCTACTGTAAATACAGTGATCTTGACTACCGACAGCTGGTGCATTAATGAGTCCATGTAGCAACACATTGCTTGAAAGAATTCTTTATCTTGAAAGAAGCTTTATATATCATGGAAAATATTAATTATCACTGCTGTAAGGTTTGGGAAATTTATGCTATTGTCAAAAACAAATAGCCAGGATTCAATTATAAGAGATCTATTTTGAGCATGGAGACTTATTCACTTGGCTATTCTCATATCATTTATTTTGTCCCAGTGTATGATAGGGAGTTGTAAAAATTGATATTGCTTGTAAGGCTCGCAATATCATCCTTAAATTGCAATGTAGCTTAAAATGTTCCTTCTCTCTTATTTGAGACCGGAACAGTGTGATGTCTCACAGCTGCTTGTTCATCTGTCAGCTCTAGGAGTTTATCATTTAGGCTTTGTGCTGTGCACGTACTAAATAACTTCTCTCAATTTTTCCTGTTTCTTACTGTCTAATACACTCCCTTTATCTCAGATATCACGTTGCATGCTAAATATGTGAGGCTATTTTTCAAATGAAATATGTTATGTTTTTAATATTCACTCTTAAATGACTGCATGAATCTTATAAAAATGAACGCTACTTAAAGATAGAATTCCACTTATTTCCATTTTAGTTATTTTTGGCATTCATCATGTAGTACAGAGTCACTTTAAATCAGAGGCATCTTTGGAACATCGGCTGATGGGCTGAAAAAATAATTAAGAAAGCAGCTTTTTATTGCACTCCAGCATGCAGTAAAGGTTTATCTGAAATGCTGTTTAGCACAAGATTTACTAATAAGCTAAATGAAAAAGCGAATAACAGCTGAAACAGTATTTTACTCATTTTAACAATGGCACTCCAGGGATTCTAGAAAGTAGATTTAGGTTATATGGACAGACTGTGTACAAAGTAGAGCTGTTTAACTGGACTACAAATGTTAACCAAAATTTGCATGGTTACATTAATTTTTTAACTTTGGTGCAAAATTTCGCTGCAGATTTTACTCTTTAGGGTATGTTCACATGACTGACTGGATGCTGGTTCTGGTGTTTATTCGGTGCGGATAATGATTCAGAATCAGCGTAAAATCAGACTGCAGTCCTTCTCATTGTTTCTAATGTAAACTCCAGTTAGATTCGAAAATGAATTGAAGTGGATTCCATGCTGAGTCCTCACCTCACTTTATAGGGTATAAAAGGCTGAAAATCTGCCTCTGAAAATCAGCGCCAAATCCAAGCCCATGCATACTGCCACATAATTAAGGCATGTGAACACACCCTTACACTGCAATAAATGTAGTCCTCAGTGGACAGAGCTTTTGTGGATGGTAAATGCTGATCCCAGATATAGAAATAGATAAGCATCCAAGCATGGTGAACTCCCTCCCACAAGTCATTGTATTTAATAACTTGCTGAACTGTTATTATATATTTAATGCCAAACAGGAAATCTTGTTCGGTGGCAACATGTTTGGGGCTTTATGGTTTTGACATGATTTCACCATTAGCTTGCTTTTAACTCCTTAATGACCCCACATCACCCCCGACTTTTGACATTGGGCGGTGCAGACATCGGGGTTTGCGGCACCCAGTAAAGTACATCCCTCTTCCCGCTGCAGTCTCTGCAAGTGCCGGGGAGTGGGAGAAACCTCCTCTCCCTAGTGATAAACCATTTTATTGCCGTGGTTCGTGACTGCAGCATAATCAAAGGGCTTTCCCTGCTCTGTCGGGTGATCGAGACTCCCAGTGACCGGACAGAGCCTGGGGAACGGCTGCACAGTTAGCCCTGGGGACCCAGAGTAGCCTCAGTGCTGTCAGTGTAAGAAACCAGAGATCAGGGCAGATTGTGTGCTGCTCTGTTTGCTGCTTGTGTCAAACTGACACAGATTATAATGTAGTAGCATATATGAATATGCTAATACATTACTAAGTGTAAAAAAAAAAAAGTAAAACAGTTATCCCTTCACGGGATTTAAAAAAAAAAAAGTAAAAAACATAAAAAGTGTAGAAAAAAATAAATAAAATAAATGTTAAAATGATTTTTTTTATAAAAAATAATTGTGCGTACATTACACACACAAAAAAAAGGAACCCCTACACATATTAGGTATCCACATGACAGTAACAACCTATAGAATTAATCTAATGAAGCTATTAAATGTGAAATGTGAATGGTGTACAAAAAAAATGTAAAAAACAAAAAAATAGAAAAGAATATCTACTTTGAGTCAAAAAAAACTTTCATAGCCCTGTTCTATAGATGAATGAACAGTCATACACCAAAACTTGAGACACAACACTTTTGAATGGGCTAAAAATATGCTCTACAAGGCATACCACACTTCAGATTTTTTAACCCACATACAAAAATTTCATACAACTTGGGAGTCAGCGCCAAGTGTTTACCTCATCTTATTTTATCAGCCATGACTTTTCTATATTAAAATTATGTAGCTGTTTGCAGCCTTTACTTAATGTGTTAGATAAGTCCTTTTTTTGGGGTTAAATGTATGAATAGCATTTAATTTACACAATTTTTTTTAGAATGATTAATGCATAATATAGGCACTGCCACCATTTTTACAGCATTTAGTGTTCAAATTGAATTTATTCTATGGGGCAGTTACACTGTGTGGAGTTATAGTTTGTATATGTTTTGTGCTCTTATGCCCAATGTTTATTATATTTTTGTGCTGTAGTATATTTTTTATCATTAGTTTATTCAATTTTTTTTTCAAACATGTTTTTATTGAAAGATTATTATATACAAAACATTTTGAGAAAACCGGGGAAAGCTGGACATAGCAAAACGACTAGTCCTTTCCCTTACATTAATTGTTTGCACTACGATATATGCAAATTATGAACAGTTTAATGAGGATTTTCCAACATTACTAGAAGTATAATTAGAACATTAAAGCGGTAACACTCTTGAAATTACTTGATACGGTATGGGGAAAGGATGTGAGTGGGGTGTCTCCTAATACTTACATTGACCCATTGGGCCCAGTGTCTATTCAATTTTATTTGAATTTCTTTCAGGCATCTATTGGGGCAAACTTGAGGTATATTCTAACAGACAGTATAACTAGACAGCTGATAGAGTATATCAGTAGATAGCACACGACATCCAGTCAAAGTGTCCTTAGTATATAAACTCCAAAGGCAACCACCTTTCTCTGAGCCAAATCGTGGAGTGTTTAGACAGCCAGGCGGTGCCGAGGTAGACGTATGATGTTTCGGGGTGTATCCAACTCCTTCCTCAAACACATATTCTCTGTACCATCACTTCCTTTTATGCTCCGTAATTCATTGTTACACTAATAGTATCTTACACAATTTGTTATAGCACAACCAATTAAAATACCAAATACTACATAGAACGTGCAATTCTTTAAGAAAAACCTTCAAATTCAGGTTTTCGTTCATTCCCGCTGGGGTAAGTGTGTGAAACCTGTAAATCCAGGCAGCCTCCCTTTGTAAAAGTCGTCTCTCCATACTCTCACCTACTCTGCATTTTACCTCTTCTAACACACACCACCGGAGTTCAGTTATGGCATGGTTGTGTTCACAAACATGTCTGGCGACAGTGGTCTCACCACACTTTTTCTTATCATTATCTACCATTGTAACCTGATTTTTCATACCTCTAATGTTTGAGAGGTGTTCTGTAATTCAAGTTTTGATGTTCTGCGATGTGTGCCCTATGTAACCTTTGCCACAAGGGCATTTCAGGAGATAGATAACTCCTTTTGAATTACAAGTGTAGAATCCTTTGAGGGGAATTTTATATCCCTGAGTGAGATGTGATATAAATGATCCCTTAATGATAGAGTTGCAATTGGAACAACTAAGGCATAAATAGGTCCCTATCCGTTTAGATGTTAATTTACTTTGTTGTTTCCTATTATTATCCTTAAGATCTGCTGAGACAATAGAACTACCCACTGTGTGACCTTTCTTATAAATAAAAAACGTTATTTTTGAAAACAATTTACCATACTTAACATTAGTGTTGAGCGATTTTTATCGACAAAGTTGAAATCGGCAAGGTTTTTATGGTGATCGAAATTTCCAGATCATGCGATAATTAAGGTTAAAATCTGTGATCATCTATTAAGATCGCGCCTTTTCCGGCGCTTCCTGTAATTTTGGAGGCCAAAAAATCAGATTACAGAATAGAGCATTGTGAGAAGATTATGCGACGTCATGACATTTATGAGTATTGTTGCGATTTGCTGGAAAAATCACAATAACTCTTTAAACATATAACAGCGTTTCCTGTTTCAGCCTCAGTTTCTCTCAGCGTCTCATAGGGATAGGACCTGCGCTCTGCCTGTGGCCAAACAGCTCAGCGAAATTAGTCTGTTTCTGCACAGAGAAACCTCTACTATTAGCTGTGATCTTTACAATTTAGTTAGATTAGAGATTTGAAGATTTTATGTAGTTAGCTAGAGAATTTTAAAGCAGCATCTGCCGCTGTAAATTCACGGCGGTGGGAGCGGTGGGGGGGGGGCGTGGGCGAACACAGACAAGCTCTATCTATAAAGAACACTGGATAAAGTTCACCAAGACTTAGTGTAGACATTGTAGTGGAATATCTTTATTATTAACAGTTTGCTATTGAAATATTTCCTGGATATTGGGCAGCCTGAACTTATATTGGATACACATCATTTCTAGTAACTGCAGGTCTCTTTGTTAGCTGCAAAACTCCACTTTTATTATCAGTATACATTTCAGATAGGTGTTCATTTTCAATTTACCCATTACACCTGTGACTGTTGATATATCCACCTTGCAGTTAAATTACAATCCAGCAATCTTGTAGTCCGCACAGGTTTTTTTTTGCCAAAAATACCGTGTATCGTACGAAAAAATCACAGTTACGTGTTTTTTGACTTTTGCGCACCCAGCATTGTTCATTGACGCAGCATCTACGTAAATCTTAAAACAGCAATTCTATATTCACCACAGGTGAATTGAAAGGTGCAAAAAATATAGTTTATTATACCAAAACATAACAGTTACGTGTTTTTTGACTTTTGCGCACCCAGCATTGTTCATTGACGCAGCATCTACGTAAATCTTAAAACAGCAATTAAATATTCACCACAGGTGAATTGAAAGGAGCAAAAAAGACCGTTTATTATAACAAAACATAAAAGTTACGTGTTTTTTGACTTTTGCACACCCAGCATTGTTCATTGCGCAGCATCTACGTAAATCTTAAAACAGCAATTCTATATTCACCACAGGTGAATTGAAAGGTGCAAAAAATATAGTTATTATACCAAAACAAAACAGTTACGTGTTTTTTGACTTTTGCACACCCAGCATTGTTCATTGACGCAGCATCTACGTAAATCTTAAAACAGCAATTCTATATTCACCACAGGTGAATTGAAAGGTGCAAAAAATACCGTTTATTATATCAAAACATAACAGTTACGTGTTTTTTGACTTTTGCACACCCAGCATTGTTCATTGACGCAGCATCTACGTAAATCTTAAAACAGCAATTCTATATTCACCACAGGTGAATTGAAAGGTGCAAAAAATATCGTTTATTATACCAAAACATAACAGTTACGTGTTTTTTTGACTTTTGCGCACCCAGCATTGTTCATTGACGCAGCTTCTACGTAAATCTTAAAACAGCAATTCTATATTCACCACAGGTGAATTGAAAGGTGCAAAAAATATCGTTTATTATACCAAAACATAACAGTTACGTGTTTTTTGACTTTTGCACACCCAGCATTGTTCATTGACGCAGCATCTACGTAAATCTTAAAACAGCAATTCTATAGTCACCACAGGTGAATTGAAAGGTGCAAATAATACCGTGTATTATACAAAACATAACAGATACAGACATAACAGACTCCTTTTTCCCGCACTTTTTATTCTTGGGTCAGACAGGTTTAATGGTCATTCTGCGGTCCAGGACAGGTATAGTCAATGTCCAGTGAAACTAAAATGGTGGTTGAAAGACTACTTTTTGCGGCACTTTTTAAATCTGGGGTCATGCAGGTTTGGGGCTCATGCTGCGTTCCAGGACAGGGATATTCAATGTCCAGTTCAAGTAACATGATGGTTCAAATCATACTGCCTTCTGGCACTTTTTAATTTGGGGGAAAAGCAGGTTTAAGGGTCGGGCTGTGGTACAAGACGGGGATATTTGAATGGTCTGTGACTTTTTTTTCTGTTGACTTTTATAACCTAAAGTGTGTTGCCTAAGATGTAGCCCGTATCCATTTGACTTTGTGGATGTTAATTTCACTTCCCTCCAGCCTTGTTTGGTGTAATAATGAGGTGTTGTTGCTCTCCCATAAAACTTAATGGTCATCGCTCATAATCGACGTCACTATCGAAAAACCTTATCGATAGCGGCCGACTATCGACTATCGATCGATCTCGATAGCCAACGCAATCGCTCAACACTACTTAACATCTTTTGACAATAAATACCAGTACTTTTTTATAGTTTTTTTTTTATTTTTTTATTAAAGTGCTGTGTGAGTAAAAAGTGCTAATATACATGAGGCAATTCTCATGTCTAGTCCTCTGTGTACTTTCAAGTAATTATATTTACTATTTTGCCATAGGCAAACTTAAACTCTATCAGTTCTCAATCTATAAAACACTAAGATGTAACTTTTATTATGTATAACACTTAACCTTTATACACACTATTTAAAAACCTGATTTCTAACCTCTCAATGTATCCCTTTCTACTTCTAAAGGAATAACTACTTTTCTATTATCTAGTCTGGTGGAACACCACCTATTGACAGGAAAACCTTATATATATATACAGTAATTTACTAACTCCAGTAAGGGATACCAAGCATCCTACTTGGACAGTCATCCCTAATCTAATGGAAATAAAACATATAAGGTTTCCTTGTGATACCCTCTGCAGCGGGTGACACTTGTAGACAGAGGTGAGAAATCAAAAATTTAAAATGTCATGCCCGACCTCCCCAACATGTTTCACCAGCTAAACTGGCTTCAAACAGGGATTTGAGGTCCGGTCACCTAGAGTTTAAGTTTGCCAATGGCAAAATAGTAAATAGAGTGATCAAAAGTCACTCTCTGTTCTCTTGCGAGATTCACATTTTTTTGGAGACTACTTTCAAGTAATTGTCTCCTATCTGTTTGTCTGACTTCTATGGCTATATCCTCAAGGTGTTCTCTTTCATATCCCCTGGCAACGAACTTCTCAATAAGCTTACTCTCTTCTTCTCCAAATAAGTTATCATTTGAACATATTCTTCTGGCCCTAATAAGCTGTCCTTTAGGTATGCCAGAGAATACCTGTGGGGCATGTTGACTTGTCCTAATTTACTGGTCAGCCCGGTAAATATATATTTATGTTTTAATTTTAACCTCGGTGATTCTATGTGTATTTTTATTGGTTTTCTCAAGTTGTTCATTACTGCATTTCCAAGTAAGGGTTAACTATTAAGCCTTGTTTTCATTGTTGTATCCTTTAAAAACTGGGATTATTTTATGTTGCATATGCCTGAGGAAGCAGGGGAGAACCCTATGAAACGCGTAGCACTTTGTTATTTTAATAAACTAACTTAATAATATTAGTTGGTTTTTAATTTTATTTCATTTGTTAACCTGCAAAGCGCCATAGGATCTCCAAAGATTCCACTTGCATTTTAATGCATTTGGCTTCCTTAGCCTGCTATTACTGATCCAGAGTCCGGAGTGACTGTGAGACCGGAGGATCCTCGGCCAGCTGCTGCAGGGTGCGGTGCAGTAATCTGCTGCAGGAATTCAACTTTAAAAGCGATTATAAGAGCTGTACCATTTTATGTACAACTCAATAAGGTGAGCCTTATCCAATATTGACCTGCCTCTCTGTTTGTTATATAGTCACGCATATTGTGCTTCTTGTCTGCTTTTTCTCCTGAGGTAACGGTCCTTTCACGGAACCCGAGATATTTTGAAACAAATTGTGCTAGAGACTATTAGTGTAACAATGTATTACTGAGCATAAAAGGAAGTGACGGTAGAGAGAATACGTGTTTGAGGAAGGGGTTGGATATGCCCCGAAACGTCACACGTCTACCTCGGCACCACCTGGCTGTCTAAACTCTCCACAATTTGGCTCCAAGGAAGGTGGTTGCCATTGAAGTTTATATACTAAGGACACTTCGACTGGCTGTCGTGTACTATGGACTCATAAATTGCAAGTAGCATATTTATGCACATTAAGTTACATGATTTTAAGGTCATGTGTTACGAATAAAGCATTTTTTAAAGATATATTGGCCAATGCCTATTACATATGGAAGAATGAACCTACGGGATGATGGGAGGCACGTGAAAGCAGAAGGCTAGACAATCAATTCCCATTGATTTTGCTAAATTGCTACCTATTTTCTGTAAGATTATTTCAGTAGACTCTGGGCTGCTTTAATTACCCACTCAGCACCAACAATAGTTGCTGGAGCTAAAAAGGACAGGACAAAATTAGCTCTCACAATGTTGCATCATGGCATGATATGTATTAAGGAGGTAATTGACTAGGAGTAGTTTTCTCCAATCCCAGTGTCACGGACGCCCCTGCGACCACTGTCCCGGGGCAGGGGCCCGTGCTCTGCCCAGCGCCCGTCCCGGCATGCGGGCTCGGGGTCGCTCTGTCCCGGCCCTGTCATAGTCACTTCCCCCGCACTCCTGCTCTGTCTGGCTCCGTCTCCCGGCGCGTGGCTCCACCCCTAGGGGCGCGCGCGCCCGGCAGTTTGAATTTAAAGGGGCAGTGCGCCGGTAATTGGTCATTGCCGGGCACTGCTCCTATTTAAGTCCGGCCTCTTCCTGGCGGCCCTTGCCAGATCCTTAGTGTGTATTCCTCTGGAGAAAGCGTTCCTGAAAGCCTAGTCTTGTCTACCCGTGTACCGTACCCGTTGCTTACGTTACCGACCACGAATCTTGCCGCCCGCCCGACCTTCTGCCTGTCCACGTTCACAAACCAGAGCCAACCCCTTTCCCGACCTCTTGCCTGTCCCCGCTACGAGCCCCTTTCCCGACGAATCTGTACCACGCCTACCCTTGGCCGCCACCGCGGGCAAGCCCCGCCAGTGAAAACGACCTGGTAGACTCCCGCCGCAGCAAGTCCATCCCGCTTTGCGGCGGGCTCTGGTGAATACCGGGACCTACTTAGATACCGTTCCCTGCGTGGGCTTTCACCATCGCCTGCGGTGGTCCAGCGGATCCACTACCCGTCCGTTACACCCAGCAATAAGTGCTGGAGAACAGCTGTCAAGCATAGCTATCAGTCAGTGGGTAGTCTCACGCACAACATTTGCAAATAGCAATCACAATCACATTTATATACATCAGACTGCAGGAAAGCAACCATTTGCATGACAAACATGTACAGGATGATGCAAAAAGGAGGTTGTCAGGAAAAGCCCACGCCCACTCGATGATTGACGGACTGACTTGGGGTGTATCATGACAGTGCGCTCCCCCTAGGGGTGTACAAGGTCAGCTGGATACGGTTTTACAGTTAATCTCTGTCCACAGGGGTACAGGAAGACCCAGGGAGTATGAGAGGATACCACATTCGCCCACAACCCTAAACGGCTGAGAGAGTTCTGTTTACACTGGTGAAACAGAACTCTGTCAGCCCGGTAGACTGCCACCAGTTTCTCGTTGGTTATAAGACTGGTCCATTACACACTTATAACAAGGCCATGAACCAGTCCAGGTAGTTTATATATTAGAGACCGAGAAAAACAGACATGTGAGATCGGGGTGATCAAGACAACAGACGCGCTCAGGTTTAAAGATTTAGAGCCACATGTATGAAAACTGTCTAGGTCTAAAACTCACTTTGTTGCCCATAGCAACCAATCAGAGCTCCCCTTTCATTTCATATAGAGCTCTGGAAAATTGAGATGGGCACTCTGATTGATTGCTATGGGAAACAAAGAGAGTTCTAGAGCTAGACAGTTTTCATAAATGTGGCCCTTAATCGCCTTGTGAGCAAACTAGACAAACAATACATACACAGGGGTATACTATACAGATATTGGCCAGAGATGCAAATACGGATATGGTTACAGACAAAAAGGCAGCAACATGTGTCTATGAAACTAAGGTTGTCCTTGTACTGGGCAAACACGGGGGGTGAATGTAGCCTTGTTCCTGTGTGTAGATAAACCTGGAATGCTGGTCAAGCAACCCCCACCCCTCCATTAGAAGCAACAACTGGGCCCACTTGGGCTTCGACTTATAACTGTACTGGGACATTCCTTGCGCACCCCCCTTCACACTCCCTTTCACACCCTCTCACATCCTTGGGACAGTCTACACTCTCCTCCCTCTCAGGCCATGCTAAGACTGGTCCACCTCTATGATGCTGGGGTCTGGGAGCACGACTTTTGAATTTGAAGTTTCAAGAGCTTCGGGGGTGGCTTTCGTCATTTTCCTCACAGAGTTAATAAAAATACATTTTTGTCCTTTTTTACTTTCAACTTTTGACACTTTTTTTCTAATCTGGTTTGTAAAACATTGTTGAAATTCCCCAACAACAAAAGTCCTATATCTATCAATCTACATGAACCTTCATAATTTAACACTTCATTGGTGTACTTCAGTGGAGCATGAACTGCCGCTATATCCAGAAGTGTGTATCTTACAGTACAAAATACAAATCTTAATTCCATATCACAAATTGATTAAATAATCTCAAGATTTATATTAAAATTTATTAAAATATTGATTCCTCAAAAAGATTCCAATTTCTCACATAACCATCAGTCTGCTTTTTCCAAATCAGATGATAGCACAAAACTATTTAATGTAATATTAACAGACATGTCCATCCACAAAGCTGTCTCACTGGAACTGTTAAAAACATATCATCTTATTTCTATAAACAATATTTACCCTTGCTGGAAAAAGGAGTACTGGAATAAAATTAATTTGTCACAGCACATATCTTTGTTATCCACGTAGAAAGTCTTTCATGGAAACGTCAATCCCATCTGTGCATAGATCCATTGAATTAAACTATACAATTCATAATGTAGTTCTTTAAAGGTAAAATAATACACATACTGACAAAATAATAAATCACAAATGCTAAAATAATATTCTTATACAGAGCCCAAATACAACTACCTCAGATCCACAAAAATATGTAATACAATTAGAGATGGGCGAATTGATTCTAATGAAGTGGAATTTGTTTAGAATTTCAGGAAAACTTCGGTTCTGAACGAAGTCGAAGTTTGGGGGACTTCGGGTGAACGAAGTATGCTTTTGATTGATAAAATGGCTGGCGTTACATGGGGCAAAGCACTCTGGGAGGAAGAAGGGCATAGCCTGCATGACATGTGCAGAGATGAAGCCAATCAAGACCGGCGGGATTCTGTGACGTCACCGCAACTATATAAGTCCGGGCGGGGACGCTGGGAATCATACCACTCTCACTGTACTGATTAGAGAAAGTGCTGCCGCGACTGCTTGTAATAGCTCTTACTGAAGAACTGTTTTTTTATACAGCGAATTTTGGGTGGAGTCTCAGCTTGTCTCAGAGATTGCTTCTCTTAAAGTTCTATTTCTGATTTTGTGGGGTATTGGATCTGAAGTCCAGTGTGCGTCCAATGCAGCTGCATATACATTTTTAATGCTATCTGCTCACAGCACATTGAATATCCAAGGGGGATCTAAGCCTGTTCCTGTTGTATTCATTTAAAGAAACAGCATTTTTACAATACAAATACCACTTCATTTTTTGGGTGCTCAATTCTTTTGCGCAATTTACATCCAGGGGTTAATTAAGCGTTGTTCTGCTGTTGTGGTCACTAAAAGAAACCGTCTTTTTCACTGCCAAAAAAGAAATTTTTCCTGTAGCCTAATTCACAAGCAAAGGTTAATTACAATTTTTTCTTTTGTTTGTGTAGCGTAGAAAAATACGCCATTGTAACACGCTACAAAGCTCGTAGTTTGTGGTTGCTCAATTGTTTGGCGCAATTTACATCCAGGAGTTAATTAAGCGTTGTTTGTCTGCTGTGTTGACAAAAATAAACCATCTTTCACCGCCAAAAAATATATTTTTCCTGCAGCCTAATTCACAAGTTAAGGTTAATTACAATTTTTTCTCTTGTTGTGTAGCGTAGAAAACACGCCATTGAAACACGCTACAAAACTCGTAGTTGTGGTTGCTCAATTGTTTGGCGCAATTTACATCCGGGTTTTAAAAAGAACGTTTTTTTTTCTGCTGTGGTGACAAAAAGAAACCATCTTTCACCGTCAAAAAATATATTTTTCCTGCAGCCTAATTCACAAGTTAAGGTTAATTACATTTTTTTCTCTTGTTGTGTAGCGTAGAAAACACGCCATTGTAACACGCTACAAAGCTCGTAGTTTGTGGTTGCTCAATTTTTTGCCGCAATTTACATCCAGTGCTTAATTAAGCGTTGTTTTTTCTGCTGTGGTGACAAAAATAAACCATCTTTCACCGCCAAAAAATACACATAAACGGCACATACATGTCAATTTTTCCTGCCCATTTGTGGAGCGCAATTTATATCCAAGGGTTACCCAAGCTTCTTAGTGGGTTCATTTGGAGTCAAATACAGGGTGTGTATTTATTTATATACAGATATCTTCATCAAACAGTGTCCCGTACATTTAGAACAAACAGTATGTCAGACAGAGAGGGGGCAGGCTCTTCACCTGCGAGTGGCAGAGGCACAAACATTCCAGGCCCAGGTCGCAGCACAGCAAGGGGACGTCGCAGCAGGGGTCACTCGGTGAGGCCAAACTGCCGCTGTCATCTAGCGGCCGTGTACTGACTAGCAACCCAAGGGGTCTTGATTGGTTGACTAGGTCATCCACTTCCTCCCAGATGACATCTGGCAACCCCAGCCAAGAGTCGGTGGAACGTCAGACACAACCCTTAGTTGGCATGGCCCGGGAGCGGGTCAGCGGCCCTCAACCCTCCTCAACCCGCCTCTGTCCCATCCGGTTCCCCCAGCCAGAGATCTTTCTATGTGGTCTGGGCTCAGCGCCACTATATAGCGAGGATGAACAATTTGAGGAGGACAGTCAGCAGCTACTTGGCAGCGAAGAAATTGGGCCTACCCCCCTGCTTTTGCAGTAGGCGGAAAAAGTATAGGTAGGGGTGGCATGGGAGGCATGTTGTGAGGGGTCCCTCTGCATACCAACCCCGGTGTAAGGCGGGCATGACGATGAAACAAAAAAAAAGATGATGATGTCTGCCCGCACTTGGGGAGGGGTGGGCAAGGGCTTAATCATCGTCAGGAGAAGAGGGCCAGCTTGCGCGTGGGCAGCGGCGCAGCCAGCAAGTGGGTAGTGTGGTCGTGGTCAGCGGGGTAGAGAAATGGAGGGGGAGCAAGCGGCCACGGGAAAAAAAAAACCCACTTCCGGGCCCAAAAAAAGTGGGGCACAGGGGCTCAGCGATAAAAGGGGCCCCGGGCGGTAGTATCCTCGTGCGGGGTTGGCGGTAAAATCCGTATGCAAAATTGTGGAGTTTTTTTGCTAAGAACGGAGGAGCCGAAATATGGGTATAGTAGAATCGGGGGGGGCAGAAAGGAGCGTGGCCAGGGAGCTAACTTTGGCCCACGGACCTCGTCAACACATGCGGTCCCCACCCGGGCCCCTGGGAGAATTTCTCAGATGT
Source organism: Phyllomedusa bahiana (assembly GCA_025379985.1). Lineage (NCBI taxonomy): Eukaryota > Metazoa > Chordata > Amphibia > Anura > Hylidae > Phyllomedusa > Phyllomedusa bahiana. Next base: position 19,210 of record JAODAL010007217.1, on the reverse strand, counting down.
GGTGGTCCATCCTGCCGCCGCAGCAAAGCCAGCAGACCCCAGTGGCCGCTTTCCCATTGCCCCTTAAGGCCCCCCCCTTTGCAGGGGGAGCCGTTTCTCTTTGACATCTCTCCCGGTCCACATGCTCCTGCTCTTCGTACTCAGGCGCCAGTAGGTTCAGCGAGGGGGATTGAAAAAAAAAGACAACAGTATTTGTCCAACCAACCAAAGGGTACAGCAGCTGCCGTGCTCCTGTAAAAGTTGTTGGTATGCGTCCCCCCTTTCCAAATGGGGGACTCTGCACCGTTCAAGAATAATGGCTTGTCCGAGCTAGATGGGAGTTCCAAGCCATAATTTCTTTAAAAAAAGGAAAATTTCCCGCCTTTAAAAATATGTAGAACAGAAGGTGGGCCAGCCTTGACTTATCGGTTTGTTCCAAGGTGCATGGCAGCCGGACGTCTGGGCTGTAACTACGGTCAGGGCCGTACTTATCCTTTTTTGGCCCCCCCCTGGGTGAAAGTGTTCCTGCCCAGGCACACCCCAACTTGGCAGGAGACGCCCTTTTTCCCCCACGTTGTCAAATTTCGGGTCCCGGCCAAATCCGCCTCCTTCCTCCTCCACCACCACCATTCACCTCCCCAAGTTTTGTTCCATATACCACATATGTAGGGCAACCCCGGGTCACGCAGTTTACACCTGGTTGCCCCGGCGAACGAATCACCGGGAGGGAAATGGGTCCGCGTCATCAGCAAGAAAACGATGTGTGGCTTTCTCTGCCCAACTGCAATCGAAAACCATGTGACGGCAATGGGGGTAACATGGTGTCCCCGCTGCACCGAGGGGGATGGCCATGGCCCGCATAAAAGTAGTGAAGTTTGGGGCCAGCCCAAAATGAGGCTGAAGGAGCAAAAAATTTTCAAACACTTTATTGGTTTTGGGTTAAAAGCAAAAAAAAAAACCCTAGAAAAAAGTGATCAAAAACGCCTTGTTGACGCTTTCAAATCAAATGATTCTTAAACATAACAAAGACTTGCCCTTCTACTTCCTTATAAGGGAAACACCTGTCCGGGGGGGGGGTAAAAAAAATATACACACATCATGAATTAATAGTTTTAAAATTAATCCTTCTAAATTTAAACCTAGGGGTGTTAGATTTAACATTGGACCAGTAACCTCTTATTTAATAAGGATCTTCAGCTATCACCTCCTCTCTTTCCAATTGAACAGATTCTAGACAAAAAACTTTAAAAACTAGAAACATTTTCCCTTGATGTGTGTAATGAAAATGTTTTGTTTACATTGGAAACATTTGCGAGTGTCCACATGAGAAAATCCCGTAGATATGTTCACGTACTTATCCTTTAGAACGTCTCGCAGTGCACCCAACGTATCTTAAATTGCACGATGCACATTCAATACAATAAACTACATTTGTAGATTCACAATTCAGGAATTCTTTTATGACAAAATCATTATTATCAATCAAACCTTGAACCTTTTTGGTTGGAGCCACATATTTACAGCAAGAGCAATTTGACAAGCCGCACCGAAAGAACCCCTCTACTTTCAACCATGTTTTCCGTTTTCCTTTAGTTACGACTGAACTAGGTGAAAGAATAGAGTGCAGAGTCGGGGCCTTTCTGGTTGCAAACTTACACCCCTTCTGAAGCAAACCTCTTAGAGCATCGTCCTGAAACAAGACTGGTAGGTATTTATTTATAATATGTCTGATCCTACCATATTCTTTGCTATATGTTGTGACGAAAATTGGGCTCTGTTCTGTTTGTCTACTTTTTTGTTGTTGTTATAAAGCAAGTCTGTCTGTCACGTGTCTTTATTTTATTGAGAGCTCTATTCAACAACCAGGTTGAATATCCTCTATTCTTTAACCTGTCCATAGCCTTTTTACTTTCAATTTCAAAAGTCAAGTCAGATGAACAATTTCGTTTAATCCTAACAAGCTCTCCATATGGTATAGCTTTCAATGTATGTGCCGGATGGCAGGAACTAGCATGAAGAATGCAATTACCTGCAGTAGGTTTCCTATATGTAGCAGAAAAGATACATTTATCTTCAACACTACCTTTTAACGACAAGTCCCAAAAATTTATATCTGTCGCATGGGATTGATAGGTAAAAAACAAACCAAAGGGGGTTATTATTTAGATAAGATACAAAATCTTGTGCAGGAACTATACTAGACCTCCAGATGACGATGATGTCATCTTTGTAACGCCCAAACCAATAAATGTGGTCCAGAAAAGGGTTATCCTCAAACCATGAAACAACAAGATTTGCAAATGAGGGTGAAGCTGTCGTCCCCATGGAGGCACCTGTTTTCTGCAAATAAAATTTATCATTAAACATAAAATAGTTATGAGAAAGTAAATATTGAATTTAAACCATAAGGATATAATCAAAAAGATTTTCACTAAAAGTGGGGAAATTTTTTAAAAATGAAAATTCCCACCTTTTTAAATTTCCCTTTTTTAATTGGGGGAAATTATTCCATATATAGTGACTCAATGTCACATGTTAACCAAAAAAGGGGTTTTTTCCCCAAATTTGATTTTAAATCTACAATTTGCAAAAATTTTAAAAATCCTTCAAAAACCCCCAAAAAAACTTTTTTGCTAGTGGCTGTAATAGGACATCTATCCTTTTCGCAAAATGCGTTCTTTTAAAGACCCCAAATTTCCTTTCCCACTATGCCCCCAATGGGGGGGGTGGGAATTTATTTTTAGCAATTTGGGCAGAGAATGAAAAACTGGAAAAATTTGGATTTTTTACAAAAAAATAATCTTTTATTCTTTCTGTTTTTATCAATCCTAACCTAAAAATTTCCCCCCCAAGATATCTACAAAAATCATCAAAAAACCCTTTTAGGGGACCCAGTGGAAAGAGTTTGATAGGTAGCATTGCCCCTTAACATGGCATTTTTTAGCAATATGTAAAAAATCGTTTTTAAAAGGACAACGATCCCCCCTTTTGTCCCCCCTTTGGGAAAAAGTTAAATCCTTTCTTGCTCGTAATTGTTTCCCAACTTTTTTATCCTGAGTAGTGTTGGGGGCGATTACTTTGGGCCCTATCGACATCGGGCGATAGTGATATTCGGCCACCATGAAAAGGTTTTTTTGATAGTGAAACAGGGGATTATGGGGCGATTTACCATTTTTTAAATTTTATGGGAGAGAAAACCCCTTCATTCTTACACCCAAACAGGGCTGGGGAAGTTTTGGAAATTTAAAAGCACAACAAATCAAAAGGATACCCCGCTACATTTAGGCACAAAAAACTCAGGCTATAAAAGCCCCAGAAAAAAAGTCCCCCCCCCACACCATTTTACTTTCCCTGTTTGAAACCCCAGCATGAAACCCCTTAAAAACCCGGCCTTTACCCCACAAATTAAAAATTCCCCAAAGGGAAATTTTTTTAACCATCACTTTACTTGAACCCGGACCCTTAAAAATCCCTGTTTCCCGGAAAAGCAGCATGGGCCCCAAAAACCTGCATGGGCCCACAGATTAAAAAAATCCGGGAAAAAAAAGTAGTCTTTTAAAACCCCCATTTTAGTTTAAACTGGGACATTGACAAACCCCCGGGCCTTTTAAACCCACCCCATGACCCTTAAAACCCGTCCCGACCCCCAGATTAAAAAGTGCCAGAAAAAGGGGTCTTTCAACCCCCAAATTTTTGTTGAACTGGACATTTACAAAAACCCTTTTCCTGGACCGTTTGCATGACCCTTAAACCGGGTTTTGACCCCCGGGTTTAAAAAGTGGGCCCGGGAAAAAATAGTCTTTCCAAAAACCCCCCATTTTTGTTTGAAATGGACATTGACAAACCCGCCTGGACCCCCAGCCCTGGGCCCCCTTTAAAACCCGTCTGACCCCAAGATTAAAAAGTGTCCCGGAAAAAATAGTCTTTCAAATCACCATTTTAAATTGAAAATGGACATTGACAACAAGTCCTGGACCGCACATACCATTAAAAAAAGTCTGACCCACAGATTAAAAAGGGGCCCGGAAAAAAAAAGTCTTTCAAAACCCCCAAATTTTTGTTGAAAATGGACCCTTTTACTTTCCCTGCCCCGGGCCACGTAAAGGGCCATTTTTAAACCCGTCTGACCCCCAGATTAAAAGTTCCGGGAAAAAAAAGGGCTTTTAACCACCATTTTAGTTGAACTGGGCTTTAATGCCCCCGTCCCCGGGCCACAGTATGACCATTTTAAAACCCGTCTGACCCCAAAATTAAAAAAGTGCCGGAAAAAGGAGTCTTTTTATTTAAACCCTTTTATTGAACTTGGGGCATTGACAAACCCCGTCCTGGACCGCAGCATGGGCCCATAAACCTGTCGACCCAAAAGATTAAAAAGTGCCGGAAAAAAAATAGTTTTTTTCAACCCCCAATTTTTGTTTTTAAATGGAAAATTTTACTGTCCCTGTCCTGGGCCAAAATATGACCATTAAACCCTTTTGACCCCCAGGGTTAAAAAAAATGCCCCGGAAAAAAAGGGTCTTTTTCCCAAACCCCATTTTTGTTTTTAACGGGGCATTGACAAAAACCCCGTCCCGGGACCGCCCCCAATGACCCCCTTTAAACCTGTCTGACCCCCAGATTAAAAAATTTTTCCCGGAAAAAAAAAAGTCTTTCAACCCCCAAATTTTTTTTTGAAAAAAGGATTGACAAACCCCCGTCCGGGCCGCAGCATGACCCTTAAAACCCGTCTTTACCCCCAAAATTAAAAAAGTTGGCCCAAAAAGTAGTCTTTTTAACCCCCCATTTTAAGTTTTAACTTTGGGCATTGACAAACCCTGTCCTGGGGGCCCGGGAAACAACCCCTTTAAAACCCGCTGAAACCCCCAGATTAAAAAGTGCCGGAAAAAGGAAATCCTTTCAACCCACCCTTTTTTGTTTCAAATGGACATTGACAAACCCGGGCCTGGGGGCCCCAGCAGACCCATAAACCTGTCCTGAAACCCCCAATTTAAAAAAGTCCAGAAAAAAAGTCTTTCAACCCCCGTTTAAATTTAAAAGGGACAAATTGACAAAAACCCTTTTTCCTGGACCGCAAGCATGACCCTTTTAAAACCCTTTTTGACCCCCAGATTTTAAAAATGCCGGGAAAAAAAGGGCTTTCAACCACCATTTTTTTTTGAAAATTTGGGCATATACTGACTGTTCCTGGGGCCCCCAGTATGACCCTTTAAAACCCGTCTGACCCCCAGATTAAAAAATTTTCCGGGGAAAAAAAATTTTTTCAACCACCAAATTTTGTTGAAACTGGCCCTATACGTCCCTGTCCTGGGCCACATTTTGACCATTAAAACCCGTCTGACCCCCAGATTAAAAAAATTCCGGAAAAAAGGGGGTCTTTCAAACAAACCAAATTTTAATTTAACTGGGGCATTGACAAACCCTTCCCGGACCCCAGCATGACCCCTAAACCTGTCTGACCCACAGAAAAAAAAAGTCCGGAAAAAAGAAATCTTTCAACCCCCATTTTAGTTGAATGGGGAAATTTACAAAACCCGTTTCCCGGACCGCACAAGCCCCTTAAAAACCGTTCCCGAAACCCCCAGATTAAAAAAAATGCCCGGAAAAAATTTGTCTTCAACCCCAATTTGTTGAAAAGGACCTATTTCTGTCCCTGTCCCGGGCCAAAATATGACCATTAAACCTGTCCCGACCCCCCCCCGATTAAAAAAATGCCGGAAAAAAAAGGGCTCTTTCAAACCCCATTTTAGTTGAACTGGACTTTTACAAACCCTGTCCTGGGGCGCCCCAGCAAGGGCCCTTAAACCTGTCTGACCCCCCCAGATTTAAAAAAAGTGCCCCAAAAAAGGTCTTTCAAAACCCCCATTTTAGTTGAACCCGGGACATTGGGCAAAAACCTGTTTCCCGGAAACCCCAAAACAAAGACCCCCAAACCTGTCTGACCCCGATTTTAAAAAAGGGCCCGGAAAAAATAGTCCCTTTTAAACCACCCTTTTTGTTGAACGGGGCATTGACCCCAAAACCCCGTCCGGGGACCCAGCAGGGCCCTTTAAAACCCGTCTGAAACCCCCCAGAAATTTAAAAAATTTCCCGGAAAAAAAAAAAATCTTTTAACCCCCCAAATTTAGTTTTTACTGGGCATTGGGCAAAACCCCCCCTGGGCCGCAAACATTTACCCCTAAACCTGTCTACCCACAAAATTAAAAAGTGCCCGAAAAAAAAAAGTCTTTACAACCCCCCATTTTTTTGGGTTTAAAATGGAAAAATACTGTTTCCTTTTCCCGGGGCCCCAGTTAAAAAAACCTTTAAAAAAAGTCTGGGCCCCCCGATTTAAAAAAATGCCCCGGGAAAAAAGGGGTTTGGGCAAACCACCATTTTAGGTTTAAAATGGTATTGGGCAAAACCCCGTCCTGGGGCCGCTAAAAACCCCAAACCCCCGGGCGACCCACAGATTTAAAAAGTGCCGGAAAAAAATAGTCTTTCCAAAACCCCCATTTTTTTTGAACTGGACATTGAACAAACCCTGGGCCTGGACCGCAGCAAGACCCTTTAAAAAAAATGTCTGAAACCCCCGATTAAAAAGTGCCGGAAAAAAAGGAGTCTTTTTAACCACCCTTTTAATTGAAACTGGACATTTACTAACCCGTCCCGTTCCACAGCAAAGACCCAGGGCCGGATTTTCAGGGGTGCGGGTGAGAGCCCCCGGTTGGGGTCCGTCATCAAATTAAAAAAGCAGAGTTAAAAAAGCCCCCGTGACCGAACAGCAACGAAAAAATGTCGTGCTGAAGCAGATCGGAAGCGGAAGTGTGGAACCCAGCCCTTTCCCCGTTTCCCAGTCAAGAACCCCGGGTAGCGCTTTTCCCCTTCCCCTAAAGAGTGCGGACCAATTGGCTTCACTTGGAAATACTGGGGGTTAACGATCCCGTTTAAAACCCAGGTTTCCCTTTTTTCTTTGGGATTTTTTTTTTTTCATTTTAACCCAAAGTGCTGGAGGAAATTGTTCTTTTCTTTGGGTTTTCTGTCCCTGCTCCCCAAATCCCTTTCCCCGAATAAACCCACATCTGGTCAAGTTTTTTCCCGAAAAACCCTTTTTACAATTCAGAGAAAAATTTTTTTACCAGCTATTTTTTGTACATCAATTTTTTTTATTTGTTTAATTCAGAAAAAACCTTTTTTTTAAATTTGGATGGAATCCCCCCCCATTGTCTTTTTTTTTCGCTTTTTTTTAATTGTATTTAAAAAAGGGTTATCTCAATACAGGGATTGATTTGCAAAGTTTTAAAAAAACTTGCAAAAACAAAGTCATTTTGCAAAAATATGTCCATTAACCCGTTGGGCCTACCTATTCCTGTTTCTGAAAACTCCCCTCACCCCTTTAGCCCTCTTGGCAAATTTTTAAGAACAAATGTCTGTTAAAACACATTTTTTTTTAAAAAATGGAAATTATATAGCTGGGATTTCAAAGCAAAAAGGGCCCCAAAAATTTTAAAACATGAACCCTTTTAGCCACTTTGGGACAATTTTTGAAGAAACAAATGCCCGTTTGAAAAAACATTTTTTTTTTTTAAAAGGGGCCGGTTTGTATAGCGCATTTCAAAGGGAAAATGCCCCCAAAAAAATTCCCAAAACATGACCCCTTTAGCCACTTTTTGGGCAAATTGGGAAAAAAAAATGTCTGTTTAAAAAAAACATTTTTTAAAAAAGGGCCCTTTTTTGGTTTTTTTTCACGAAAAATTTTCACCAAAAGGAAAAATTTTTGGGTTTTATTCAAAAAAAATTATAAATTGTTTTTCCGCCACAAAAAATTTGGGGGGAAAATGACTTAAAAGAATTTTTTAAAAATTATAAGTTTTAACAATAAAAAAAAATTTAAAATTGTTTAGATTTTAAAATTAAAGGAAAATGTTTTTCCCTTCGCCCAAACATAAATTTTTTTTTAACAAAAAAAACAAAAAAATTTGGGGAAAAAAAAAACTTTTAAAAAAAAGGATTGGTAGGTTTGTCATGAAACCTTTGGTGTTTTTTAAAATCCCTCACGCAAAAACTAAAAAAATGTTTTTTAAAAGGGGTTAAAATTGGTAAAAAAACTTTTTTAAAAAACTTTTTTAAGGGCCTTTTTTGGGGGGAAATGTGGTAGAGGAACTTTGGGGGAAATTGGGGCCCAAACACTAAACCTGCTGTTTTTTTTAAAACAAACGATACTTTCTTTGGGCCGTCGTTGGGGAAAATGCCCCCCCTTTGGGGGCCTGGTCCCCCCGGGGCCTGGGGCCCCCCCGGGGGTGGGGGCCCCCCCCCTTTTCCCAGGGTTACCCAGAAGCTTTGGGGCCGGAACACAAAAAAAAACCTTTGGGGGGCCCCCGGGGGTTTTTGGGGCCCTTTTTGGGGGAAAAAAAGGGGTTTTAAAAAAAATTAATCTGCCCCAACCCCCCTTTGCGGCACTAAAAAATGCCGGACGCCCTGTTCCCCTTTTTTCCCCTTTTTAAAGGGGTTTCCTACCTCGGGAAAAACCTTTCCCTTGCCCCCTTTCCCTCACCGGGGGTTTCCTGAATGGGGACTGCCCTTTGGATTCCCTTCGCACGGGGTTAACCCCCGGGAAACCCTGGGCCGGGAAAACCGAATAGGTCCAAAAAAGGGGGGCCCAAAAAAAACGAGGGTTCCTGCAACCCCACAGGCAGGGGCCTTTAAAATTTTCACCCTGTTTTTAAAACGGCTCGACTGATTCCCCCGGGGAAAACATTTTCCCGTAAACCCTCTCCTTTTGAAACTGAAAGTCCTGCGAAAAATTTTCGGGAAACGTGGGCTCAACAAAAATTGCTCCTGAAGGAACGTCTTGAAAAACCCTTTCCCAAAAAATTGTTTTATTCTGTCCAAAACTTGCCGTGAGCTAATATCTTTCAACCCATAACCTGTTTCCTGACTAACTTGCTTTCCTTTTAAACCTTTTCACAAACGTCCTGTTTTTTTAAATTTTCCCTGTATTTTTACCTGCCCAAATTTGGGAAAAAACCCCCCCTTTGACAAAAAAGCCCCTTTTAAAAAATTTTTAAAAAAGGGGAAAAAAAATTTTTTCCCCCAAAAAAAGGGGTGCTTGTGAAAAAACCCCAGAGAAAAAAAGGAAATTTCCCCAAACATACAGAGTCCCTTCTAAATCTACTCAGGGGAAACTTCTTGTCATCTTCCCTGTTTTAGGTTTTTTAAAAAATTTTTCACAAAATTGCTTTATTTTCCCCCTTTTTTTCCCTTGGGGGGGTTTTCATCTAATTTCCACTTTGCATTCCTCAGTACACCCTATTTGGGGGGAAAATAAAAAAAGGGGGGAAAATGCAAACAAATTTTTCGTGCGAACCAAAAGGGGGGAAATAAAAGGCCCAAACCCCCAAAATTTTTTTTCCCAAATTTTCCCCCCCCGGGGCCCAAAGGGCTTCCCTCCCCCTTGCCCATTTCCCCATTAAAGTTATGTATGGAAAATCAAATGGAAAAAAACCCCTATTATTCCCCCCCCCTTTGCGTTCTCTTTTTAAAAAAATAAATTTTTCAGAAAACCAACCCTTTTGGGCAAAAAAAAAAAACTTTTCCCCCCCCCAAAAAAAAAAAAAAAAAAAAAAAAAAAAAAAAAAAAAAAAAAAAAAAAAAAAAAATAAAGATTATTATTTTTTTTTTTTATTTTATAAAAAAAAAAAAAAAAAAAAAAAAAAGCAAAAAAAAATTTCAAAATTTTTCAAAATTTAACCCCCCCTTTGGGGAAAAGGGGGGGGCGTTCTAAACTTGGCTTGAAATAGATGAGGAAAAATCAGATTGGGGGGAAAACCATTCCCCCCCAAAATTTCCGGGTTTTTTTTTTTCTGGGGCTTTTTCTTCGGGCCCCCCAGTGCCTTTTCTTATCGTTTTTAAAAAAAAAAAAAAACTCCCCCCCCGGTTTCCCAAGGGTGTCTAGGGAAAAAAATTTTTTAAAAAAATTTCTAAGGGGAAAAATTTTTTTTTTTTCCTCCCCTTAGTTCTCAGGCAGATCAAAAAGGGAAAAGATTTTTCTTAAAAAAATTTTAAAAATTTTTAATAATGGGGTTTCCCAGTCAAACTTATTATTTCTGGAGGGTAAACCCGGTTTGTCCCCCCCAGGCCGGAGCTTTAATCCTTGGTTTCTTTTTTCCCCGTCCCCAAACCCGGGAAAAAAAGGGCCCGCCGGTTAAACCCCCGGGGTTTTTAAAAGGGAAAACCAAAAAAAACGGAAAAAACTGGGGGATTTCCCCTTTTTTTTTTTTTTGGGGGGGCCCCCTTCGTGGGAAATTTGAAATTTTTTTTTTCCCTTTTTTGGGGCCCCCCTCCCCCCGGAAAAACATTTGGGAAAATTTTTGTTGTTTTGTTTTTCCTTTTTTGGAGTTTTTTTAAAATTTAATTTTTTTCCCAATGAAAATTTGTTTTGTTTTTTAATTTTTCCCCTGCAGGGAAATTTATTGGGGTTTTTTTTTGGGGTTTTTCATGTAAAAAAACCGTCTCCATTTTTCCCGGGAAAAAAAGGGGAAAATTTTTTTTTGGGGGGGGTTAAAAGGGTTTATGTTTAAAACCCCTTGGGGGGAAAAGCTTAAAATTTAAAGGAAGAAAAAAATTTTCCCAAAATTTTAAAAGGGGAAAGCTCTCAAAAGCAAAAACCCCCCTTATTTCCACCCTTTTTTTCAAAAAAAAGGGGTTACTTTTTAAAGAAACTTTTTTCCCTTTCGGGGTTTTAATTTTAAAGGGAAAATTTTTTTTTTTTAGAAACAAAAAAAAAAAACCCCTTTAGAAAAATACGCGCCGTTTTTAAAAGGGGTTTAATAAACCCCTTTTTTTGGGTGGGTTTTTTTTTGGGGGTGATTTTTGGTTATCCCCCTGAAGGCGGTCATTTTCCCCCCAATTTCCGGCTGAATTTGGGTTTTTTAGCCTGCCCCCCCGGGGGCCTGCACCCCCTTGGAAAGCTTTTCCTTCTTTCACCCCTAACAAATCTTACTCACGAATAGATTTTTTTTTGACAAGCAAAGCAAGTTTGCCCAAAAATTTGTTCAATGAAAAAAGGGACTAGAACATGGCAGGGCCATGCCCGGTCTCTTACGTTAAAAGATAAATTCCCCCCCCCCCCTATATTCCCCCTGGAGATGAATACGTATCTCCTAAAAATCGACTCTAGTTGCAAGAAAACAAAAAATCATTACCGGGTATTTTTTGTATCAACACCTCTCGTATCCCTCCCTCCCTTTTGGGGCGCCAAAAGCTTTCATTAGAGGGGTATTCTTAAAAATTGCGTCCAGGAGAAGCGTAAGAGAGGGGAAAAAGATTAACGATTTTAGGAAAATTAAAAGTGCGGATGAACTCGTTTTAAAAAATCCCTTTCCCCAACTAACCCTTGAAGAATAAAGTTCCTTGGAGTCAATTGCAATTTATTTCCCCCCATAAATACGAATCCTCCCAGCTAAAATTACGGTGGAACTTCTTTTAAAGGGTGGCGTCCGGGAAGAACTGGGCCCGAAAAAGTTAAAAACTCAAAACCCGAGCCCAAATAACTACACTTACAGTGAATAATCAAAGATCATAACCCCAAATATTGTTAACTCTTTTGCCCAATTTTATCACTCCTTATACAATCTTAAGAAGATCCCTCACTCCCCCCGTTACAAATTTTCCCTACAGATCTTCTTAGATCAATTAGCATTGCCCCAGATCTCAAATAAAAGAACATTAAACCTCGCTTAATTTCCCTATCACTTTAAAAAGAACTCCAGGGCAAACGATTAATCAAACCAATTTAACAAATTTCCCCCCGCCCCCGGCGGGGTTAAATAAGAATTACTATAAACTTTTCCAACTAATTCTCAATCCAACCTCTAAATACTTTTAAATTTTTTGGTAATTTAATGAAACCCCCCTGCAGAGATGTTGGCTGCCACGATTGTGACCTCCCCAAACCTGGTAAAACCCCAAGATATAGTGTCAAATTTTCCCTCCCATTTCTTTTTCTCAATTCGGGCATTAAATTTTCCAAAATTATTTCCAAATTTTGAGTAAATGTAATATTACCATCCTTATTGGCCTAGATAGTAGGGGTTTTGTTTGAGAAGACAAACTAGGGATGGCATCAGAAAGTCCTTAATGTGTTTTTCAATTATTAAAAAATCAACCAAGATTTTCCCTCTTGCCCTTCTCCACCCCCGATGGCGAAAAAGCCTTCGACGTATCAACTGGACATTTTTGCAAGAAGTCCTCCGCAAAAATTGGGTTTTTTGGTTATTACGTGGCAATTCCCCCCTTTACACCCCCCCTAGCCCCAATTTTTTCCCCGGCTTTTTTTTCCCCCATACATTCCAAAAATCTTAATGGGACAGGCAGGGATGCCCCTCTCACTTTGATTTTTGATCTGTGTATTGAACCGTGGGAGAAATGATCAGAATTCGCCCCTGATTCTGGTATTGATATAGCCCAAACTAGTACAAAGCCGTTATATGCGACGATTGTTTAAACATGTGTCAAAACCGGAATTCTACCCCCCCCCTTTTTAGATTCCTTCGTTCTACTCGGAGGTTTCCTTTGAACGATAAATGTCACTAAATTATTAACTTGCCGATTAATTGTTTCCCCCCTAAACCCCACCCAAAAGTCCCCGTTTTCAATTTTTTGGGCAGAATGTGTTCAGTACTTGGATTAGATTTCCCCAACCCCTCTGACACCATAAAACTAATTGAATCAGCTATGCCCCCTTTTTCCCAGGAGAATTTCGAAATTTGGCCCCTTACCTCTTTCCCGATGGGGCCAAAATTAGTGTCACCAAATTTCTCCCTTCTTCCCAAAATTTCTATACATTGGCAAGAGCCCTTTTTGCCGGATTCCCTCAGATTTTCTACTTCGGCTTCAAACTTATTCCCGAAGTTTATTTGGGGATCCCAAGAAACCGAGGTTTTAAAACAGTTATACCTCAAAAAAGGCAAGGGGGGATGGCTTACCAAAATTTTTGTGTAACAAAAAATTTCCCCCATTTTTGGAACGATTTATTATCATGGAATAAACTCAAGTTCACCCCCCTGGTTAACTTTTGAAAACTCAACATAGGCCTAGGGTCGGGTTTAAAAAATCACTTAAAAAGCAATGCTGTTTTTTTCCCCAAATCCCCTTTCCCATATGTCCTACCCACTGTTAAGAAACTTTTTAAAAATGTGGCAACAACATATAGTGACTAAAGTAGCTACTGTTGATTTTAAATACGTCCTTTTTCCCTGCTCTATAAAATTATTTCCCCAAAAAAAAAACTTACAAAAATGGATTTCTAATGGGATTGGGTAATTGGGGGACTTGTTGTCGAAGGGGTCTTTAGTTTTGCGGGTTTTTTCAGCCCAATACTCATACCAAAAACTCCAATTTTATATTTTTTTAAAAAGTCAGACACGCAGTTTCATCCATCTCCACTTCCCGCCTGCAATACCTGCTCCCCTTTTCCACCCTTTTCTACTGGGAAAACAACTGCACATTAAGGGGCTCTCAGCCCTTATTTACCCCGTGGACGTTGGTTTGACAAAAAACTACTATATGGTCAAATTTGGGGGAAATTGGAAATGTCCAAAATCTTTCCCCGTTAGGATGGTGGACAGCGGCGGTGACCCCCTAAACACTTAAATTTCATAAATATATGGCCCTTTAAGGAAGAACATTTGTTGGTACCCTTTTTCCCGGGGGGGGGGCCCAACAGTTATATTTTTCCCCGGGTCCTCTAAAAATGTGCTGGAAAATTGCGGTGCAGCTGGCTCCCTTCACAATTGGTGGCTTTGCCTGTTATCACAGGCTTGTGGGCGCACAGAAGGTCTGATCCAATATTATTCTCCCCTTATTTTTCTCTACACAGGAACTTTGCACGTTAGAATTTGGGATGGTGATATTCCTCAGTTCACCAAAAGTGGTTTTAGCATATTTTTATTTCCCCCCAGATCACCATTGCATCCCTTGGAAGGGAACCTCTGCTCCGGGTTTTGGGAGAAGTTTTGAGTGGTTAAAACTCAGTACATAGTGAGATAAGTCTTGCTTCCCTCCCCTTTAAAAATTTTAACAAAAAACAGAAATGGCATATTTGGCACTTCAAATTACGTTACCTAATGAACTCTCGCCCCTATGTACTTTTAAAAATTTTTGTTGTGAAGTGCCTTTTAACTCCCTTTTCTTAGGGTGATCCCTTTTATTTGAGATATCAACGTACCTGCTGGATTGTAGCCTTTTGTCTGTTGTCCCGGATTTTAAAGCTTGACTGTACATGGCCCTTCTGTTTCCCCATGTTTTTTTTTGATTTTTAAGTTACTTTTTGTAATTTTTAACTTTATAAAAATTTTAATGTTTAAAAAAAAAAAAAAAACATCGTGTTGAACGCAGAAGTCGTCACCAGATCTTAAACTATCTCTGTTTGTTTGGGTGTGTCCCTGCTTTTTATGCGTTGGGGAGGGGGGAAAAAAAAGATTGCCAGAGGTCACCCCTTAGGCTTTTTGCCACCTTGCCTGCTCTGCGCTAGCCTACTTGGCACCTTTTGCTGTCACGTCGCTGATGTTGTTTCCACCTGAATTTGGGGAAATGAAGCAGACGCAACAGAGTCTCAGTTTATCAATCCAAGGTTCCATTTCTGCATTTTAATCTCTTTTTTTGGGTGGGGGGGAAGGGAAATTTCTGTTTTTGTTTTGTACCGGGGATCCAGGAGGGTGGCCACCCAATAACTGTTGTTCATTTTGATGGCCTTAATGTGAGGATCATGTTGGAGGAAATGGAGCATCCAAGCACTCATGTGAGAGATGGAGCCTTGATTTCCCAAGCCTCTGGGTTGAGGGGCACTAGCAAACTGATCTTCCTCATCTTCCTCCTCCGCCTCAAATTCGCGCCAACCTCTTTCCAAGGCAGGGACGTCGGTAACATCGGTGTCTAGGAATACCTCCTCCTCCTTCTCCTCCTCCTCCTCCGCTGCCTCCGGCACAGCTTCAACACAGCCCTGACTTGCCTGAGATGATGCACCCTGAGAGCTGATGCGCCACCTTGCACTAGCTCTGGACCCCGAACCACTGCCTAATGAAGACCGATGAAATTGTGAAACTGTCGGGCCTTGTGGATTTGACAGAGAGAAAGGCTCCATGTCCGCATCTGTGTCCGTCTCCTCCTCCGTCGCTGGCGGGACCTGTTGTTTCAGAGTGTCCAACGATCGTTCCAGAACTAAGATCACCACAATGCTCATGCTGACAAGGGCATTGTCCGCACTGACCATTTTGGTGGCTTCTTCAAAACTGGCAAGGATGGTGCAGAGCTCTTTCACCTGCCTCCACTCTCGGTGGCTCAACACCCCGAGGTCCGCACCGCTGCTTGTCAGGCCATGTGTCACTTCGTACTGCGTAATGGCATTGCGCTGACCGTGGCTGGCGGAATCATATCAGCGGACTTCTGCGACCGCCCTCTCCCTTTTTGAGGCGGAACCCGTACTGACACTACCCCATCGTCTTCCTCCTCGTCCAGTGATGAAGCGCTCGCAAGCAAATTCTGCTGAAAAGACCACGTTGGATCTGCAATGTCGTCATCATCATCATCAACACAGGTGACTTTGTCGTCCTGACATTCTGCATCCAGAAGCTGCGGGCTACAAGCAAGAGGGACTGCAAGGCGTTGCCGACCGCCCGGGATTTTTGCCGATTGACCGGCTTCCTTCTCCTCCTCTGATGGCATCAGTAACTGGGCGTCAGAGCAGAGAAAATCATCCTCTTTGGCCTCTTGATCTTTTAACATGCCTTCTGACCCCAACCGCATTTTGTCATCAAAGAGGTCTTCAGAAAATGGATTATCCACAGTGGTGGGTACACGAGTTGACATTTGGGCTGCTTCATGTTGGACAGATGCTGGTAATGCTGATGACGACATTTGTGGCCGTGACTGGGAGGACGAGGAGGTAAGACTGCTAGATGCAGGTTGCATTAACCACTGAAGGACAGATTGGCGACGATGTTCGTTACTTAGATTCACAGGGCCCTGACCCAGCGATGACAGGCCTGACGGTCCTGCAGCTGATGATCCGCTGGCATGCGTGTTGTCGCCAGCACTGGAAGGAGCACCTTCTCTCGTACCTCTACCTCCATGTCCTACCCCCCTCTTTGCTCGCTTACCACCTGAATTTCGCTCCATGTTCAGAAATATACAAATTTGAGAAGGTATGGAAGAGTTTTGGAAAGTCTCTTATTAAAAGACGGCAAATCACAGCTATTCTCAAATCCCTCAAATCAAAACAAAATTGCTGGATTCAAATATAACTGCAAAGTAGATCTATCAAGTCAACAAAGCTGGCCTGCGCCAAAGTGAAAAAACACGTATCTGAAATGTATTCGGATAATAAAAGGTATTTTTTGGCACCTATCAATTCACCTGTGGTGACTAAAAATTGCAGTATTCACATTTAAGTGCAAGTTGCCTCAATGAACAAAGCTGTAGTGCACCAAAGTCAAAAAACACGTATCTGTAATGTATTCGTATAATAAAAGGTATTTTTTGGCACCTATCAATTCACCTGTGGTAACTACACAATTGCTGGATTCAAATTTAACTGCAAGGTGGCTCTATCAACAAATCTGGACTGGGCAAAGTGCCAAAAACACGTATCTGTAATGTATTCGGATAATAAAAGGTATTTTTTGGCACCTATCAATTCACCTGTGGTGACTAAAAAATTGCAGTATTCACATTTAAGTGCAAGGTGCCTCAATGAACAAAGCTGTAGTGCACCAAAGTCAAAAAACACGTATCTGTAATGTATTCGGATAATAAAAGGTATTTTTTGGCACCTATCAATTCACCTGTGGTAACTACACAATTGCTGGATTCAAATTTAACTGCAAGGTGGCTCTATCAACAAATCTGGACTGGGCAAAAGTGCAAAAAACACGTATCTGTAATGTATTCGGATATTACAAGGTATTTTTGGCACCTATCAACCTGTGCTGACTTGCTGGATTCTAATTTAAGTACAAGGTGGATATATCAACAAAGGTGGAATGGGCAAAATTGAAAATGAACACCTATCTGAAATGTATACTGATAATAAAAGTGGAGTTTTGCACCTAACAAAGAGACCTGCAGTTACTAGAAAAGATGTGTATCCTATAAGTTCAGGCTGCCCAATATCCAGGAAATATTTCAATAGAAAACTGTTAATAATAAAGCTATTGCAATGTCTACACTAAGTCTTGGTGAACTTTATCCAGTATTCTTTATAGAGCTTGTCTGTGTTCGCCGTGGGGGCCCCCCCTCCGCTCCCCCCCGTGACTTTACAGCGGTAGATGCTCCTTTAAAATTCTCTACCTAACTATATAAAATCTTCCAATCTCTAATCTAACTAAATTGTAAGGATCACAGCTAATAGTAGAGGTTTCTCTGTGAAGAAATATAATAATTTCGCTGAGCTGTTTGGACACAAGCAGAGCGCACGTCCTTCTGCTCTGAGACGCTGGGAGACACTGAGGCTGAACAGGAAACGCTGTTCTATGTAAAACGAGGTCATGTGATTTTTCCAGCCAATCGCAACCATACACATCCCAATCATGACGTCGCACACACATCTCACCCTGCTCTATTCTGTAATCTGATTTTCTGGCCGCCAAAATTACAGGAAGCGCCGAAAAAGGCGCGATCTTAATAGATGATGCACAGATTTTAACCTAAATTATTGCATGATCTAAAAAATCCGATCACCATAAAAACTGTGCCGATTTCAACTTTTTCGATAATAATCGCTCAACACTAATCCTGAGAACAATAATCATCTGACTTTTTTTCATTACTCTCACAATGCAAATCAACTAATTCCTTTTGTACCATTTCTTGATATTTATCCATTGCATTGGACCTAGACATCAAGGGGTAAAAATCACGAATCTTAGTATTGAAAGTAGTATCCTTTTTGACAACCTGAATCGAAGAGTCATCTAAATCATTTAATGTTTTAATACATACACATTCCTGAAAAAGAAAATTATGATTAAGAGAAAAGTCCGGCTGTGAATAAATTATTTCCCGTATACCCTCCTTATGATCATCTTCCATTGATATATTTTCTTCCTGTGTGCTGTCAGTCTGTAGATCTTGAAAGTGTCTCTTAACTGTTAGGCTTCTGGCAAAATAATTAAAGTCCTTGATAGTTTGATATAGATCAAAGTGAAAATCAGGTGCATAACCCAAACCTTTGGATAATAAAGTGGTTTCTTCTTTTGTCAAAATATATGAAGATAAATTAATTACTTTGTTTGTTTGTAGAACTTCTTGGCAAACCTTCTATCATTTTGTCGGGGCCGCGCTTCACCACTAGCCGGCGAGGAAACAGGTGTTTTATTACCTTGAGTAAATTTTCAATGAAGGACCGTAGAAAAAAAACTAAGTATCTTTAATTCATCGATATAAAACAGCAGTCAAGCCCAAACATCTCGTATGAATAATGAAAGACGGGTACTTAAGGTTACGGTGTGGTATTAAACCATTCAGTCCATCCAATCCATGGATCTTGAGGAACTCCTCTTCACAGCCCCGGCAGGAGCTTAGCAGCGAGACTCCAGGAGACCGGGCAGAAAGTGTGTGTGCACGTAGCACGTAGCGACGTTTCGGGGAGACTCCTCCCCTTTATCAAGCATACGTCAGCCAGCCACAACATGATATATATAGGGCTGGTAACAGGCACATATTAATCCTACAGCAAGCATAAAAACACATAAGTAAACAACAAAAAATTTAAAATCATTACACAAAAGCTTTGAGACCAAATGCCTCATTGATGCCTTTCGGAGCCATTGCATCCAAGCGATGTATCCAAAAGGCCTCCCTTTGGAGCAATTTTCTTTTTAACTGCCCATGTTCCTGACTAGAGTTGAGCGATTTTTATCGACAAAGTTGAAATCGGCACGGTTTTTATGGTGATCGAAATTTTCAGATCATGCGATAATTAAGGTTAAAGTCTGTGCATCATCTATTAAGATTGCGCCATTTTCGGCGCTTCCTGTAATTTTTGCGGCCAGCAAATCAGATTACAGAATAGAGCAGGGTGAGATGTGTGTGCGACGTCATGACTGGGATGTGTATGGTTGCGATAGGCTGGAAAAATCACATGACCTCGTATTACATAGAACAGCGTTTCCTGTTCAGCCTTAGTGTCTCTCAGTGTCTAGTGTCTAGAGACTTTCCAAAACTATTCCATACCTTCTCAAATTTTTATATTTCTGAA
>JAODAL010007216.1:0-127070 GCA_025379985.1 Phyllomedusa bahiana | reverse complement strand
AGCGCTCCCCTTCTGGGAGCTTCTATAAAACGAAGGGAAAAAACCCCGTTTTCTGTACGGAACCCCCACAAACAGCACAGGTTACAGCCCCGGTTTTTCAGTGGATTCTAAATACTAATCCTCAAAATCCCCAAAAAACCGCGTGTGAGACAACCTAAAAACCCCTCAGGTTCTTGTATAAGAACTTTAAAAACTCAGACAACAAAATTTAAAGATTCTGAATCCGAGTATTTTGTCCTCTGTTGTGTGGATGTAACCAAAGTTTTTTTGCACAAAACAGCATCTATAACATGCGCTTCTAATCTTCCTTTGCTTCTCCCCTTTAACCCAGAATGAAAATTTCTACATATAAAACATCAGTTCCTGTTGCAGAACAAGCACAGATTTGTTGCCGATTTACCCCAACAGGGCCATAAAAACAAAAAAAACTTCAAATCAAATGCACTTTTGTGGCAGAACACTTAAAGAAAAAATATCAGTGGAATTTGCTATATTTCTGGAAAATCTGCAGATTGACCGCAAATTTCACCCAGTTTGGTGCAGAATTTTTTTTTCTTGCAGACGGTTTGGCAATTTTGTCGCGAAAATTTTTTCCCGGAGAAAACCTGACCTGTGTGAACGAACCCAAAATAAAGGTGAAGAAAATGGCGAGAAAGAGTCAAGGTTCGTAACAGACCAGCAAAAAAGGGGAAGGAGGGGGAAAAGGGGGGAACTTATCACTGCAGCTGCACACATTCCATGCTTAGGATTGTTGCCTTCAAAAAGGTCAGTAACCCTTTCCAGGCACCAGGAAACGCAGCACTTTTTACATGGGCGTCGCGCGCGTGGCATCGCAGGTACCGCGAAAACGCCCCCGGGTGTCCTTATCGGAAGGCGGCCGCAGGGTTATCCGGTGCAGAGTCTAAGGGCATGTTCACACGGCGGATTTGGACGAGATTTTGGACAAGGATTTTGGAACATTTCCTCCCGGGGGGTGAGTGAAGGCCGAAGCCCGACCCGACTCTTTAAAATTCCCCCAACTCGACTCCCACTCCCTCAACACGGCGCTGTTTAAGTGATAACTTACTGTAGTAAAATGGAACACGGGTTTTTCACCTTAAAGAAACAATAATCAAGCTTTATAGAAAGACACTGACAAGCAAAAGGGGAACAATGTTTTGATCTTTTGAACACTTTGGGTTAGTTGAAAAAAAAGCTGTATTTGTATCCAATCCCGTCCAACAACATTGGAATGTTGTAGAAAAGACCCGGGGCAGATTTTGGGGCAGAATGCTTAATCTATCCAACCCCGAAGGAAACAGGGAGGTGAAAAAACCAAAATGGATTTCCAAATACTAACAAAAAAATAAAAATGAACATTTATTTTTTGGACAAAACTATAACTAAGAGATGCTAAATACTTTCAAGTCACATTTATGTATAATATTGGTCAGGGGTGATGGAATAAATAGTGAAAGGGGAGTATGGAGCCTGAAATCACAATTCAAACCATTTTACCATTTTGCTTGTCAGTGTAAAATTATTTTTTTGGATATGACTTTAGGGGCACAAAAAAATTGTAAATATCAAAACGCTGAAGGAACTTTTTGGGGGAGTCTTTTAAATTTTTTTCCGGAGAAATAGAAAATTCCCTTTCCTTTCAGTTCCTGCATACATGACCCCCACCATCTGACCTCATTATTTCCAGGCTAGAAAAAGGGCCTCCCCTCTAACAAAGGGGGCAAACCCGGTGCCCAAACGGGCGGCAAAAATCTCTAGCAATGTCGGGGTAAAAAGGGTTTTGCCTCACCACTTTTCAGTTTTTAAATGAATGGTTAAAACTCTTTACTTTTTTGAAAAACGGGTTGGAAAAATTTTGCTAAAAATCTGTTTCCCCGGGGAGGGGAATTTTTTTCTCCTGGGCTTTGCCTGCTCCATTTTCTCACTTACACTCCTCATGTGATAGGTTTGAAGATATGGGAGCGGGTAGCACGGGCCCCGGCCCCAATTCCTCTTGCTTTTTTCCCATCGAACAAACTGGCCCCAACAAAAAATTTTTTGGGGAGTCTGAGTCGGTCCATTTTTGACACTCCGACTCCCTCCCAAAATAGCCCCCCGACTCCGACCCCACCCCGGTTTCCTCGCCCAAAACCCCCATCCAAAATGCTTTCAAAACCCCCCATTTTAAATTTTTCTGATTCCCCTATAAAACATTTATTTTTAGTTTACACACGACAAAGGGTTTTTTCAGTTTTTGGAAGCACTGAAAAAAAGTGTCCTGGGCAAATTTTTTGAAGCGGGTTTTTGGGCGGGGTTTTTTTTCCTTTGGTATTAATTTTTTATGAATTTTAAAAAATCGTCGAAACCCTGATCTAAAAACCCCGCCCAGAAAGCCTCTAAAACCTCTTTTGGGGAAACGCGTTTTAGGGGAGGTTTTGAAGCGGGGAAAAGCTCCCAAAACCTCTTTCCCAAACACGTCCAAAATAAAACCCTGTGAACTTGGGCCCAACACTTAGGGCAAAGTTCACAGACGTATTTGGCCCGGTTATGGCCCGAAATTCCCATGCGGTTTCCCCCCGGCCAAAAACCCCAAGGCCAAAACGCGCCTAGTTTTTTTAAAATGGTTTCCCATGGGAAACCGCATTAAAATTCAAACGGGCCCCGGGTTTTGGGCCCCGGGTTTTCGTCGGGGGGGTGGTTTGGGGGCTGGGACGGGCCGCGGGGCCCGTTTTGCCCCTTTCTATTTAATTTTCAAAGGGGGCAAACCCTTTGGCGCAAAACCCCCGCCCCAAACCACGCCCCAAACCCGCCCCCCCCGTGCCGAGAAACCCGTGCCCGGGGCCCCCCAAAACCCCCGTCAGGGGGGGCGCGGGGTTTTCGGCAAAGGGTAACAGGTTTTTTTGGGCCCGGGGGCCAAGCCCAAAACCGCCGGTTGTGAAAGGGGCCTTAGGGCATGTTTTACACGGCGTTTTTTTGGGCAGATTTTCGGAGCATTTCCTTGCCCAAAAAAAACGTGCAAAAACGCCCCCAGTTCATTTTAATTTGGGGTTTTTTTGTAAAAAACCTTTTTTGTAGTTCACACACGATGATGTTTTTACCCCGTTCTTTGGAAGCCCAAAGAAAAAGAAAATGTCCCGTTTAATTCTTTTTAAGCGTTTTTTGTAGGCGCGGTTTAGGCCCCGGGGTTTTTTTCCCTGGTAAATTTATTTTTATGGGGGGAAAAAACCCTTTTTCAAAAAACCGATCAAAACCTCGTCAAAAACCCGTCTGAAAACCCTGTTTTAGGCCCAGGTTTTGATGTGGTTTTGGACGATTTTTGGGCGAGGGGGAAAACCCCCGAAAAAGCCCGGGGTTTAACATGCCCTAACCCCATTCTACACGACACTTCTAATATATGGTCGGATTCTGTTATAGAATCCGCCCGTATTTTACAACCGCGGGTTTTTTTTTTTCAAAATTTTGTGTTCATTTTTTTAGATTTGGGCCCCCGGCCCCTTTCGATTACAAAAAACACGGTCTAAATTTTTCTGGGTTTTTTTTTTTTTTTTTTTTTTTTTTGTTTTTTTTTAAGGGGCCTGCCCGATTCCCGGGTTTTGGGAAACCCGACAATAGAAAAATTTCCCCACTTTTTTAGACTACGCTCGGGATTTTTTATTGAGGTCCCATGGAGATTATTTACGTAGGATTTTTTTTCAGATTCTAAAGACCGAATCCACTTAAAAACCCGACCGAAAACCAGTGCTTTGTGGGTTTAGGCCTAAGAGTGGGTTCCACATGGTTAAATTTTTGGATTGGGATTTTTTTTTGGGGCAGTAATGTTCAGCATCAATTGCTGTAATGTTCTGCACCCAAAAAAAAATCAAAAAAAAGGGGGGGGGGGGGGGGGGGGGGGGGAGGGGGGGAAAGCGTCCTAAGGTAAAATTTTTACACAGACATTTTTGGTGGTTTTTGATTTTGGTTTTTTTTTGTGCAAAAGGCACCCAAATTGGGTGCCCCACATGCATCCAAAAACGCACTTGTGAAAACACCCTAAGGCCCCCTTTACACGGCTTTTTTGCCCCGGATTTGTGGGGCCCTTTTTTGAGGCACAAATCCCGCCGTGAATAGGGGCGGGACGGGGGCGGGGCCGGGGCGCGGCGGGGGGGCCGCGCCCGGCCCCATAGCAATTTCCCCTTTTTTTAAACCCCCCCCGGGCCCCCCCCCGGGCACCCCCCCCCGGGAAAAAAATGTTGCCGGTCACTTTCCCCCCCCCCCCGCCCGGGGGAAAAACGCCCGAAACGGGGGGGGAGCACGGATTCCACTGTTCTCAATGAGAGCATTGGTTTTCCGTTTAAAGAAAACCCAAGGATTGGGCGCCGTATTGAAGGCAAATCGGCGCGGAATAAAGGCGCCAATTTCCCTCGGCAAATAAGCCGTGTGAACGGGGCCTAAGAGGTATTTGCTCTTTTTCTGGCACACAGGGTTACGGTTTTTGTCTGCAGATTTGCCCGTCCCCCTTTGCAACGACATGTTCATGTTCTGCCCGAAAACCGGACGTCAGAATGCACATGTTCTATGTTTTTCAGACCACCGGCGGCATAAAAAAAACATCCGCCGGAAAATCCATGCAGTGGGGACTGTTGCACGGATTTTCCATTAAAGGGGAAATTCACTCCATCGATTCATCTCACCTCAGTCTGTTTTTCCTTCATTTGATTCAGGAGCTTTTATTGGGGTTCGCTAGGGTGCAGTAGAATCCCCGGTCTGTAACTATAGCAACCAGGGGGCAGGCTACCAGGAGAGATCGAACGGCGTAGCTTAGCAACCAGTGCTGGAGCCCATAGGGGAGATCGAACGGGTCTGTACTTAGCAACCATTCTGCAGCCTATCAGGAAGATTGAACAGGTCTTTTCTTAGCAAACCCTGCTGGCAGCCTACAGGAGAGATCAAAGGCTGTAGCTATAGCGACCAGTGCTGGCAGCCTATCAGGAGAGATCGAACAGCTCTGTAGCTATAGTGACCAGCACTATTTTTTTTGCTGCTTTGTATGTTAAAGATCTTGCAAAAACAAGTCACTTTGCAATATGTGTCCATTAACAGTGTCCAAACCCTTTTTCCCAGATATCCCCTCCTTGTATGGGCTGCATCTTTCTCCTCAGGTCACTATAGCTACAGACCTGATCAGTCTCTCCCCAATTAGGGCTGCCAGCATTGGTCGCTATAGCTACAGACCTGTTCAGTCTCTCCGATAGCTGCCAGCACTGGTTGCTATAACTACAGACCTGTTCAATCTCTCGTGATAGGCTGCCAGCCCTGGTTGCTATAGCTAAAGACCTGTCCGATCTCTCCTGATAGGCTGCCAACACTGGTTGCTATAGCTACAGATCTGTCCAATCTCTCCTGATAGGCTGCCAGCACTGGTCACTATAGCTACAGACTTGTCCGATCTCTCATGATAGGCTGCCAGCACTGGTTGCTATAGCTACAGACCTGTTCAGTATCTCCTGATAGGCTGCCAGCACTGGTTGCTATAGCTACAGACCCGTTCAGTCTTTCCTGATAGGCTGCCAGCGCTGGTTGCTATAGCTACAGATCTGTTTGGTCTATCCTGATAGGTTGCCAGCACTGGTTGCTATAGCTACAGACCTGGCTTCTACTGCAGCCTAGCAGTAAACACGCCCCTGAATTCAAAATGAAACCAGAAAAACAGGACTGAGGTGAGATGAATCAATGTAGTGAGACAACCCCTTTAAGTCAATGGGACCCGAACGGCACTTTTTTGATGCGTAATTGCAAAAACCTAAATTGTGAGCGTCAAAAAGACACCGTGTGAACCTAAACTAATGGTAGCAGGTAGGCACTTTCTGGGGCGAACAGACTGCAATCTGCCTTGCATTGTTTTCAATGGGAGTCGCAGTCAACAAAATGGCGCCGTTTTTGGTTTTCGGTTCATATTTGAACAATTTTTGAGGCAGTTTTATCTGAAACTGCTCATAAAAGTCAATGAAGAGCAGAAAACCAGCGTCCGAGCCGCATCCAATCTGCATCTGGGCAGCATCCAAACACTGCACCCAATTCAGCGCTGAAAACCGCTTCCAAACCACGGCTGAAGTTGCAAATCCTCGTCCAAAAACCGATACACCTAGTTTGCCATGAATACGAAAAAACATGGCCGAAAATAGCTTACACCCGGCGGATTTTTCACGCAGATTCACAAATGCATTAACAAAACCATAAACTCAGCTTCTCGCAATGATTTCCGTCGGCCGTGCGGCGACGTACTTCACATTTTTGCTGCGTAATATGCGACATATGTTCCCGTCGGATATACACACGCTCTGCGAACACAGCCCGATAAACCAGCGGCAGGTGAGCGGTGGGAAAAGGCCGAGAAAGGTGGAGCGCACCTTAAGTATGCGGTGAATTGTGAGTCATGTCTGCATTCCTGCTCGCTTAACCCCTCCAGCACTAGCACAAAGGGTAAACTAAGAATGGGACGACTGCGCGCTTCTGTGTTTGCATTTCAATGAAACCATCAATGTGCAATAAAGGGGCACTCTCACCCCATAGACTAAACTTTAAACACGAAGGCAAAAGAAAAAATATATATATATTACCAAATACATTGCTATTCTGATTTTGCTTCCTGTCAGTTACAGCAGTTCTTATCTCCTGCTTGAGTACACAACATTCCCTAGTTTACCGACCACCTCTCTCTGCTCTAGCAGTGGCAGAGATGGTGACATCACTCCCTGCTGTGTCTTACCTGCAGCAAAGGAGCTTGTTTATGTTACTGACGAAGTAGCACCCTTTAGAGCTCTATAGTCTTCTGTTAAAACCCGTCCATCACCAATGTCCCTTTAACAAACTCAGCTTGAAATAGTAGAGCTGAAATGTCAGTCACTGCTGTAGAACAACCCACAGCCTGAACTGAAATGGGAGCCTGCAGCTGTGAAGAGCAGGCTCTGAGAAACAGCAAGGTGAGAAACCACAGCAAGTTATATTTTTTTCCTTCAGTGATGAATGATTACAACCTAAGGTGAGTTTCCAGCCCTCTCCTCCTCGGCTGTGCCGAGCTCAGCAGGTTTCTCACCATAGGATGTGCCAAAGTCTGAAAGCAGAATGCCCCAACACCGCGCCCTTCACTTATCACAGGAACAGGGCCCTGAAATGCTGTGCTCAGAATGGAGATCAGGTCTCGCTGGTGCACAACTCTCCATTCTGTTCTACGGGAGTTCTGAATACGGCCGAACACCCTGCTCCCCTGTACTGGGAATTCTCATAGAAAAGAATGGAGAACACAGCGCTCCCCTGTACTGAGAATTCTCATAGAAAAGAATGGAGAACACAGCGCTCCCCGGAACCGGAATTCTCATTGAAAAGAATGTAGAACACAGCCTCCCCTGTACTTGGAACTCCCATAGAACAGAATGGGAACACAGCGCTCACCAGTATGGGAACTTCCAAGTAACAGAATGGAGAACACAGCGCGTCCCCTGTACTGGAATTCTCATAGAAAGTAGAATGGAGAACAAAGCGCTCCCCTGTACTGGGAACTCCCATAGAATCTAGAATGGAGAGAACACAGCGCTCCCCTGTACTGGGAAGTCTCCTAGAAAAGAATGGAGAACACAGCGCTCCCCTGTACTGGGAAGTCTCCTAGAAAAGAATGGAGAACACAGCGCTCCCCTGTACTGGGAACTCCCATAGAACAGAATGGAGAAAACACAGCGCTCCCCTGTACTGGGAATTATCATAAAACAGAATGGAGAACACAGTGCTCCCCTGTACTGGGAACTCCCATAGAACAGAATGGAGAACACAGAGCTCCCCTGTACCAGGAACTTCCATAGAACAGAATGGAGAAAACACAGAGCTCCCCTGTACTGGGAATTATCATAAAACAGAATGGAGAACACAGTGCTCCCCTGTACTAGGAACTCCCGTAGAACATAATGGAGAACACAGCTCTCCCCTGTACTGGGAACTCCCATAGAGGAGAATGGAGAACCCAGTGCTCCCCTGTACCGGGAACTCTCAGGAAACAGAATGGAGAACACCGTGCTCCCGTGTACTGGGAACTGCCATAGAAGAGAATGGAGAACACAGCGCTCCCCTGTACTGGGAACTCCCATAGAACAGAACGGAGAACACAGCGCTCCCCTGTACCGGAACTCCTATAGAACAGAATGGAGAACACGGCTCCCTCTGTACTGGGAACTCCCATAGAACAGAATGGAGAACACAGCGCTCCCCTGTACTGGGAACTCCCATAGAACAGAACGGAGAACACAGCGCTTCCCTGTACTGGGAACTCCATAGAACAGAATGGAGAACACAGCGCTCCCCTGTACTGGGAACTCCATAGAACAGAATGAAGAACACAGCGCTCCCCTGTACTGGGAACTCCCATAGAAAAGAATTGAGAGTCATGTGCAAGTATGACTGGTTCTCCTGATAGTTACGGATCACAATGTAGAGCCATTCACACTTGCGCAGGAGCCGTAATGTTTGGACGATCATTTGGGGCTCCGCACTTTGCTGGCATATCCTATTGATATTCAATCATCGTCTATGGCGTGATCACCTCTTTAAAGGGAACCTGTCACATAGTTTATGCCCCCCTTGCTGAGGGAAGCACAAGCCAGTGCCAGACCTGCTGTTTCCAGCACTGTGTCCCGTATTCTGTAAGATGCTGGAGTTTTAGAACATTTACCTCTCAAATCTTATTCGTGAGGTGTTAGCCCCGCCCACCAGAGGCTAGCCCCGCCCACTGACAGTTATTCACCTGTTTCTACCTATTCAAAGTAATAGGTTTATCAGTTGAGGTGGGCGGGGCTAGCCTCAGGTGGGCGGGGTTTGAAAAAAACTGACTCTCTTAAGGACTTTTCTGGCTGAAAACTGCAGATTTAAACACTAAATACACGAAAACTGCAGCATCTTACAGAATAAGGCACACAGCGCTGGAAACAGCAGGTCTGACACTTGCTTGTGCTGCCCTCAGCAAGGGGGGCATCATCTATGTGACAGGTTCTCCTTAAAGAGGTTTTCTCACTACATCGATTCATCATACCTTAGCAGTGTTCTCTCAGTTTAATTTTTGAATTCAGGGGCGGTTTACTAACTTTACTGGGCTGCAGTGAGGAGCTGCTGAGGACAACTCAGGGCATGCAGTTATAGGGAACTCTTGCAACTGGCAGCCTATCAGGAGAGAATCAAAACAGGTCTAGTAAGCTATATAGGGACAAACCTAGCATGCCAGTCCCTATCAGGAGAGATCATACAAGGTCTGTTAAGTATAGTCAGCAAACCAGTGCTGGCAGCCTATTCTGGAGAGTCAGTCGGACAGGTCTGTAGCTATAGCAACCAGTGCTGGCAGCCTATCAGAAGAGATCAAACAGGTCTGTAGCTATAGCAACCAGTGCTGGCAGGCGATAAGGATAGATCAAACAGGTCTGTAACTATAACGACCTGAGGAGCTGATGCAGCCCATACTAGAGGGGATATCGAGGAATCGGTAGGACATGGTTAATGGACACATATTGCAAAAAACAACACCCCATCACTCACTGCTGGTCCTGCTGTCGCTGTGGACCTTATTGTGTCCTTTTTGCAGCTGCTGCGGTCGGTGCAGAGTTGATTTGGCTTCTGTTTCGTTGTGTAATAGTTCCCCCAAAAACACAAAATCTAGATTATTTTTCAAATACTAAAATCGGAAACCGAGTCCCGGCCGGTGACGGACATCGTGTTCCCAAAGGTGAACACAGAGAGGAAGTCATTAATAGGATATCCCAGAACCCAAACAGGACGCGGAGCCGGCACATCCCACGCTCCGGCCGTGTATTTAAAGGCTACGATTTCCTGGAGACCGGCGACGGTGGAGATACGATCGCAACCATGAGGGAGGAACCACTGAGAACAAATTTGCAAAAAAACCAAACAGAATCTGCCATAAAAGCTCATTTTTTTAGGCAAAGCCAAACGCCTGGAGCGATATTCACCAACCTGGGCACATAGTAAAAACCAGAAGGTTATAGACGCGGTCTCCACCCTCTAGAGCCGTGAACCCGATCTGCACCGAAAGTGGCCGAGCAGGGAATCAGGAGCCTCAGAGCGTTGGGACCATGTCCCAGCTCCCTAGGACCAAAAACGGCAAAGCATTGGAATTCGCTGTAAACACTAAATCCATTACTCTATCTGCAGGGCCAAATAACTGGACCAATCTGGGCCGAAATGTGACACACGGCTGAAGCAGGCCAATTGTGGCGCATGGATACATCAGGAGCCTCGGAAGCTTGTGCACCCGGTTTCTGCTCTGGGACCTACAGTTCTTGACATATTCACCAAGATTCACTGTTAACACTGTGGGCCTTATGTATGAGGATGGTCTACTAGTAAGTCTTTGTTGCTCACAGCACCCAAACGGAGCCCACGCGGCCGCCCCCAAACCGAGCCCACCGCGGCCGCCCCCAAACCGAGCCCACCGCGGCCGCCCCCAAACCGAGCCCACCGCGGCCGCCCCCAACCGGAGCCACCGGCGGCGCCCCCAAACGAGCCACCGCGGCCGCCCCAACCGAGCCCACGCGCCGCCCCCAAACGGCCCACGGCGCGCCCAAACCGAGCCAACGGCAACCGCATCCTGTCAAAGAGGTGGTGAGGTTTTTGCAAGGAAGCAGCCATGTTTTTTAAATCCTGGGCAAGGGAACCCTCCAGCTGCCGCATTCTGCTCAAACAGGGTGATTCGGGTTTTACCCCGAGACACTATGGTGTCCAAGAGGAAAACACCCAGTAGAGCCGAGCTGGGAATGTGGAGAAGCCCGCCCATCAGATAGCGTGTCCTCAGCTCCTCCTGCTCTATAACATGGGGCCACAGATCAGATAGCGTGTCCTCAGCTCCTCCTGCTCTATAACATGGGGCCTGCAGATCAGATAGCATGTCCTCAGCTCCTCCTGCTCTATAACATGGGGCCACAGATCAGATAGCATGTCCTCAGCTCCTCCTGCTCTATAACATGGGGCTGCAGATCAGATAGCATGTCCTCAGCTCATCCTGCTCTATAACATGGGCCCGCAGATCAGATAGCATGTCCTCAGCTCCTCCTGCTCTATAACATGGGGCACAGATCAGATAGCATGTCCTCAGCTCCTCCTGCTCTATAACATGGGGCCACAGATCAGATAGCATGTCCTCAGCTCCTCCTGCTCTATAACATGGGGCCACAGATCAGATAGCATGTCCTCAGCTCCTCCTGCTCTATAACATGGGGCCGCAGATCAGATAGCATGTCCTCAGCTCCTCCTGCTCTATAACATGAGGCCACAGATCAGATAGCATGTCCTCAGCTCCTCCTGCTCTATAACATGGGGCCACAGATCAGATAGCATGTCCTCAGCTCCTCCTGCTCTATAACATGGGGCCACAGATCAGATAGCATGTCCTCAGCTCCTCCTGCTCTATAACATGGGACAGATCAGATAGCATGTCCTCAGCTCCTCCTGCTCTATAACATGGGGCCACAGATCAGATAGCATGTCCTCAGCTCCTCCTGCTCTATAACATGGGGCATGCAGATCAGATAGCATGTCCTCAGCTCCTCCTGCTCTATAACATGGGGCCCACAGATCAGATAGCATGTCCTCAGCTCCTCCTGCTCTATAACATGGGGCCACAGATCAGATAGCATGTCCTCAGCTCCTCCTGCTCTATAACATGGGGCAGATCAGATAGCATGTCCTCAGCCCCTCCTGCTTTATAACATGGGGTCACAGATCAGATAGCGTGTCGTCAGCTCCTCCTGCTCTATAACACGGGGCACAGAGATCATATAACATGTCCTCAGCTGAAGTTCCCTTTAATGACTCTACTTGCGTGGTACTTTCTATTCATTTTTTTAAAACTTTTCTGCAGAGATCTATGCCCCCAAAAAGACCCTCTTCTGTCATACATCAGCTGAATGGGCGCCTAGGTAAGCACAGAGTACAAACTTATGTCAGAGCCTAAGCCACTGGCATCGACCCCCTTGACCAATATCACAATGACACGACAACTGGCGGCCTCATACAGTTATACATCTGCCAGTTGTTGGATACTAGGCTTCATTTTCACTTCACTTAATATACTATGTCAAAGGCATAAGAGGAAGACGAGGGGATGGACGAAGGGGGCATTGGAAATACAGATCTATTTCTGCAACCTATGCAGTGTACTGCAATCTATGGAAGAGGTTTGTACATTGCAAGCAGATCTGGACACTGGGTGTTTGGGGATCCACCTGGCAAAAGAGGTTCAAATGTGGATAAATGGAAAGTTCTGCATCTGGATATGAATAATGCGCACACATCAGATGTCTAGGGTATACCTCGGCATAATGCCTGGGGGTAAAAAAAAAACAAAAAACAGTGAGAATCGCTTGTTGAGAAGGATCTAGGTGACTTGTAGATCATAGATTACAGAACAGCACGATGTCAATTAGCTGCCTCTAAGGCCAGCAGGATATTGGTGTTTATTAGGAGGCATTGGACTCGCAGGAAGGGAATTTAAACATTATACTATATGACGCCTTGTTGCGGCCTCATGTTCAGTTCTACGCTCATGTGTTAAAAAAAAAAAAAAAAAAAAAGGATGTAATGGAGAAAGAGAGAGTGCAAAGACGAGCAACCAAACTGGCAAACGAGCAACCAAACTAGCAACCAAACTAGTAAGGGGAATGGAGCCTCTTAGTTATGATGAGAGGTTGGAAGAATTAAACTTATTTATAGTATATAAATGGCCCCTACAATCAGTATGGGGAAAATCGGTTTCATGTAAAACATCCTCAAATGACAAAGGGGGTGCTTCTTCCATCTGGAAATAAAAAAAAAAAAAAGATTTAAAGGGGTTTTGCCACAAAGTAAAATTGATGTGGGAAGTTTGAAAATTAAATAATAAACATTTTCACCATTCATCATTATTAAAAATTCGGCACCATTTTTGTTTTAGCTGCTCCTTCAGTGATCCATTGTTTACAGCTCGTCTCCAGGGGATACGACCAGGGCTGAGAGCTCCTCACTCCTGGCCGCACATGCTCAGTCATCACCTCTCCTCTCAGACTGCTACTGAGTGTTCAAACCCTGGGTGCTGTCATTCTACTCCTGATCTCTGTTCTCCTTAGTAATCACACACACTCCCTGCTGAGCGAGTCTTCAACCCCAGGTGCTGTAATTCTACTCCTGTCCTTTGGACTAGTTAGTAATAAGTCAAACAGTGCAAATAAAAAAAACTAATAAGAGAAACATTTTTTTACAGGTTAAGTTCCTGCAGGGATTTGAACCAAGGACCTTTGTGCTGTAAAGCAAAAATGTTACCTCTGAGCTACAATGTAGCTTCTTAAAATTCTAAACATAAACAGACCTTTCTTTGACTACAGACAGGAAAGGCCTGGTGATGTCATCCTCCTGGGTCGCATGATATGCAATTCAAACAAATCACAACGCCCCCTTCTGAGCACACAGAGCTGGATACAGGAGGTATGAAATAAGATTGTGGCAAAACCCCTTTAAGATCTAGAGGAGAAAAGCCTTCTTCACCATGAAAAACTGTGAACCTGTGGAATAGCTGTCCCTGGAGCTGGTCACAGCAGGAACAGGTGAGGGCTTCAGTGAAAGCTTAGATAACCACTTACTACTAAATAATATTAATACTTATGTAGCTGTATAAAACATCTGGATTCAGTCTGATGACCAAAGTGGGATCAGGGAATGAATCTTCCTTTAGGATTGGAACCCATAACCAGATCTCATTGTACGACTAAAAGAAAAGAGAAAAGTCTTACTTTTTTGACAGTGATCCTGCGTCCAACACCGTGCACCAAACACTGAATTGATCACCGTGGACGGGCAGCTGGTCTTCCCCTTTAAAGCCCCCGGACACGCGTCCCCACACTCCTCCTTGTCATCTTTATTGAGTTGGATGTAATTGTCCTCCACAGAGTCGAGGATTTTTGACCAGTCGATGGTGGACAGATAACACAGTTCGTTGTTCTTCTCGATCCTGACGGAGCCCCTGCTTATGTGCATGAGGCTGGGCAGCCCAATCTCCCTCAGGTGAACCATCTCGAAGATGACCAGGGCGTAGTTGAAAAAGAGTCGGGTGCCCCGGATGACCGTGAGATTTGGAAAAAGGTCCTTGAGGCTTTCTAGGCCGGAAACGCGAAAGAGAAGGAGGTAGTCCGTTATCATGGTGAGCTTGGGAAAACTCAAGCCTCTGAAGTTCTCGCGTTGGGTGGAGAACATAAGCAGGATTTGGAGATGACCTTCGATCACGGTGCAGTCCTCGAGTTCATCAAATCTTGTCAGGTTATTCCGGATATCCATACTGGGACAAACAGGTGAAAAAAACAGAAGGAAACGAGTTAACAAAAAAAAATACAGAAGTTGGTCCCATGTAATAACATACAATGCAAGAAACACCCCTCATAACAGTGCCAGGTGGTGAGGGGCCTCGTTGTGTAAGGCCCCAAAATCCCCCCCATATAACAGTGCCAGGTGGTGAGGGGCCTCGTTGTGTAAGGCCCCAAAAGCCCCCCATATAACAGTGCCAGGTGGTGAGGGGCCACGTTGTGTAAGGCCCCAAAATCCCCCCATATAACAGTGCCAGGTGGTGAGGGGCCACGTTGTGTAAGGCCCCAAAATCCCCCCATATATCAGTGCCGGGTGGCGAGGGGCCTCATTGTGTAAGGCCCCAAAATCCCCCGCATATAAGGTCCCATTCACATCCCATTTTCGCCTTCCACTTGTGGTACTGTTAGAGATGTAACTATAACTTACTGCCCTAAGGCTATGTTCACACGGAGTAATTGCGGGGCATACAGTACGCCCCGCAATTACACCGGAGTTCGGGAGCTCGCGCCGATTGGCGTACTCCCACGGGGCGGGTGGTAGCCCGCCGGCCCCTAGACTTAGGAAGGGTGGATTAACTTAATGACTGGGGCGCATTTCGTCGTATCGACCGGGCGGCAAAAAAAGTGCCCCAATTTAAGCCGTATGAACATAGCCAAAGGGTCACTCCTTTGGATGTTGGTCAGCTGGCTACCGTGGGAGAGCACGATTAGCTCACAAAGTTTAGTGAATCAAAATGGCTCAGAGAGGAAACCCTCAAGACAGGTTTATTTTATACGGAGGACGTTCCATGAACTCACATGATAAATAGCAAAATCACATTAACCTATAAAAGTTCAGAAACTTATCTCATAATTTAAATAAAGGCGTTACTGATTATAATACTTAATTTTTTAAAAATTTCTTTCTGGGAAGAAATCCAAATAAAATGAATGAAAATTAAGAGAAATTCATCAATCTCTTCATAGGTCATAACATTAACCACATCCCGTTAGTAAATTCAGGTGAAAAATTATTATGAAGATCAAACGGCACAGTTAGCGCGCTTTCACAGGGCGCGGTTTTGGTCCGTTTTTTCCACTTGCGGGGAAAGCACAGCAAAACTTTGACTTTATTAGGGTGCTTCCACGGCATTTTTTGGTGCACTTTAACTGCGCTCCAAATTAAACGTCTTTATTACCACAAGCTTCTTTCAATTTCAAATTGTTCAAAAGGGTTTTTAAAGTCAGTAATCAATGACGGGTTTTCTAAATCTTGTGGTAAAAACACCTAATTGACGACTCATTTTGGGTGCTTTCCACAGTGCATTTTTGGGTGTTTTTTAACTGCGTCCAATCAGGGTGATAAAAATAAATGTTTTTTAAAAAAAAAAAATAAAAAAAAAATGGGATTTTTTTTTATTTAAATCGTTTTTTTTTCAAAAACTGCTTTTTTGGGGAAAAATTTTTTTTACCACCCAAAGGTTTTTTTCCATCATGAGAAAAACCCGAGTTGTTTAACCAGGAAAAAGGGGCTGTAATGTTAAACATTCACAATCCCCATGCCTCCCGAGGTTTCTGAGGATTAGGGGGGCAGTTTTCTCCTAAAATTTCACAGCGCTCCTTTACTTACCAGTTCTAAAAAACGAATTTGACCCCCGCAGAGGTCCCACCTCTTCTTCACAGAAAAAATGTTAAAACTGAACAGAGTTGAGAAAAAGCCCTTTAATCCAAATTGTTCAAAAAAAACCTATGAATACAAAATCCCCCCTCATCCCAAAGTCCAAGAAGTAGAAAATATTTTTTCTGATTGTTTGGAGTGGAAAAGATCTGCCAAAACAAGAAAAAATGGAATCTAAGTGTGAGGAGGGGAAAGGGCAAGCAGACAAAAAATGAAAGTGAAATTTTGGGAAAAAATTACTGCAGCAAAGCCACGACAAAAAGTCGGACCCCTTTTTGGTGTACGAACGGGGTTTTTATTAAATTCTTTCCTTATAATGGCAGCGGCCGGGAAAAGAGCCCCATTTGGGAAATATTTTAAAAAAGCCCTTCGCCTATCGGTAAGGCAGGCTGCGGAAAAACAAACGAGCAACAAAGAGATGCAAGGCCGGTCCCGCGAATGGGGCAACACAGAGAATTTGCGGTATAAGATGACCAAAAAAAAACACTTTGAACAGGCAGGATTCAGGTTGGGGTAAACATTTTTATAAACCCTATTTCTAAAGACTGAACTGTCATGTGGAGAAAAATAAAATTTCTTATTATTCGATTTCTGTCATTTGGTGCATTTATGATGAAGAAAAAAAAATTTTCCCTTTTGGGGGGCAGGGAGTTTTTTGTGTACAATAAGCAAAAATTTGAAATAAACAAAAAAATAACAGCATTGACTTTTTTTTTTTGGGGGAATTAGGGGATTCTGGAAACTACCCACCTCCAAACACCACATCCTGTTTTACTTTTTAGAGTTCTCCATCCCGGATAGTGCTTCAAGCAGCACATCATCATCAACGGGGCCCACACCACAATCCCACACCCAAAAGAAGAAAAACCCCTGGGGCCACCAAAATAGGTTTTTGTAAGAACTGCAATTTGAAAAAAAAGTTGATTGAGAAACAATTGCCCAGTTTATTTATGCAACGAACTCTTTTTTCCGTCTGACTGAGAGCCACTTTTCTTAATATGGTTCAGTCACTGAACCCGGTACGGTCCACCCAGCAGAGCGTGTTTCAGGGGAAAAGCGGGTCAAGTGTTGCAAGAAATGAGCAAAGTGCAAAAAGCTCTGGAGGGGGAAAATTTTAACCAAAAGATTGATGAGTGGAGTAATGTCCACATGATCCTATTGTATGTGCTTGTATAACAACAGAAGAAGGAAAAACTTCCTTCACAAAAAAATGATACGTCAGGAAAGCACACCCAAACAGAATATTTCAAGAAATGGCATAAAAAACTATAACACATGTGAACAAAAATTCAAAGGTTTGTACCAGTTTTTGGGCCCTGAAATGCTGCAAACGATCCAAAATGAAAGAATTTAGAAGACGGGAGGGAAAAACAAACTGCAAAAAAAATATGGGTTGAGTGCCCTTTTCTGCACCTTACCAAAACTTAATGTTCCCGAAAAAAAGGCTAATTTGTTTAAATTTGCTAAATAATTTTCCCTAATAAACATTTTTTTCTGCAGCAGGTTGAAAAGATGGGGGGAAACCAAACAAAAGCTCCCCCAAGTGAATAACTTTGCGGGGGACTGTTTTGAGCATATATCAAAACTGGCCTATTTTTGATGACATTTGTGCGAAAAACGGATAAAATAGTGGCACTGTCTGGGAAAAATCCTCACATTGGTTAAGAGAAAAGTTGAAAAGCTGAGCTTTTCCTGAAACCCACTCTCAACTTTAAACAAAAAACAGAAAATAGCTGTTTTAATTTCGGATGCGTTGGGAAATTTGGAAGGAAATGAGTGAACACAAAAAACAGAAAAACCCCATGGACAGAATTTAAAATTTCAAGCCGTAAACAAACAAGGGACAACCTGACTCCAAACTCATTTTTTTGGGAAAATTGTCAATATCCCCATCAGGGTCAAAACCAAAAAGCGAGGAAAAGGGGTTTGCTATACATGGGTATCCAGCAATCATCCACTTTTTTGCAAATATAATAAACTTTTTAAGCAAGGGGGAACCAATTTTAAGAAATATAGTTTTTGAAATTATTTTAAGGGAAAGGGCACACCAGTAAATGGTGGGAAGTCACTTTAAGCGCTTGGATTTTGAACTGTTACTTAAGATTTCACTTTTAAAAAGCAGTTGTTTTTTCGCAGGCGTTGAAAAAAATTTTCCTTCCTTTGGACTCACATTTTAAATTGAAAATCGGTGGGACCCAAAAAAGCAGAAAACTTGTTTTTTCTTTTCCAATTTGAATAGGAACAAAGAAGATGATGAGATGATGATGAAGGGTGATGACGACAAGTGAGCTACAGAGGAAAGCAGGACAGTGTATTTAAATTTTTTCATGTGTCGGTGGGGTGACAGCAATTTCTAAAAAAAATTAAAATTTTTTTTCCAAAAAAGTTAAAAAACATGGGGGTTTGTTAAGCAAAAAACTTATCTGTAATGTTGTTATTTTTTCGTTGAATAAATCATTTTTAAATTTTTATTAAGGTCAGGATTATTTTTTTCCTTCCCAAGTACAACAGAAAAGTGGTTTTCCCAAAAATAATGATTAACCCATTAAACTGGGGAGAAAAAAGTAATATAAAAGTGATTCAAAAAACTTCATTACTTGCATGTTAAAAAAACAAAACTATTTAGGTAGAAATGATTTAAATCAAATCCCCCGGCTCCATAAACTGCCTTATACCAGCAACTTTTTTTTAATACCCTAAATTGTTTGGAAAGTTAGCAATCGATTAGTATGTTTGAAAGCACCCTAATAAACAGTTTAGATAAGTGAAAGAAGCTTGCTGGTAATAAAGGCAGTGTAATTGGAGCGCAGTTAAAACTGCACCAAAAGTGCGCTGTGTGAAAGCAGCCTTACCAGCAAGCTTTTTTCTGTTATCTAAACTGTTTCACAAGGTGTTGCAAGTCAGTAATCAATCATTGTGGGTTTGAGGGTTCTTTCACACAGCGCAGTTTTGGTGCAGTATTAACTATGCTCCAATTAAACTGCCTTTATTACCAGCAAGCTTCTTTTAATTGTCTAAATTTTTCCAAGTAAGTAACCAATGACCGTGTTTTAAATCTCGTGGGTTAAAAACACACTAATTACTGTACTTACTTTCCAAACATATTAGACAACTGAAAGCCGCTTGCTGCTAATAAAGACAGTGTAATTGGAGCGCAGTTAAAACTGCACCAAAACTGTGTAAAAGCAACCTTAAGTCTTGCATGTTCTAAATGTAATTCATGACTCGCTTGTAACACCTTTCCAAACAGTTTGAATAACTGAAAGAAGCCTGCTGGTAATAAAGGCAGTATAAGGGTGCTTTCACACATTGCCATTTTGGTGCAGGGTTTTTTTTTCCCCCCAGAAGTGCATTAATTGCTGTGCATTTCTGTAAAAAAAATTGCACCAAAAAAAACGCACTGTATGAAAGCACCCTAAGGGTATGTTCACACGATGTACTGCGCCGGTCCCATTGAATTTCATTACTCGCGGCGAATACTCGTACATGTCGCATATCTCCCCGCGCGTACAATCCGATCATATTGTGCGAGCGGGGAGAGGAGGCGTAATCCATAGTTCTCTGAGAGCTATAAATTACTGTAATTTCAGTGCACATCTCGTCCGTATTAGAGCGCAAATGCGCGCCAAAATTACGCCGCGTGAACATACCCTAAGGCTACGTGTACACGGCACTGGTAAAATACCGTCAGATTCTGTTATAGAATCCGGTGGTATTTTACCGTCGCGTTACCGTGGTTTTTGTGGTCGTTTTTTGGCTGGCCTTCGTATACTGAACTGTACCAGAATCCGCCGTAATACGGTGGATTATAGAACATGTTCTGACAATAGAAAATCTGTGCTGTGCAGTCTACAGCTCGGATTTACTATTGAGGGCTATGGGGATGGTTTACAGTCTGATTATTTACAGATCCTAAATAATGAATCTGCTTAAAAATCCAATCAAAAACCAGTGCAGTGCAGACAAGGCCTTATTGCTGTGCGGTACTGCAAGTGAAAAAAGTGCACCAAAAAGGCCACACGGGAAAAATGCATAAAAATATTTGTTACAAAAAATTGACCGTTATATGAGAGAAAACTCTTAACAACAACTGCTCAGTGAGCTCCAAAGTTTCAAGGTTACAAATAATGAAAACAAGAAATATTCAGCCTTGAATAATCCTGGCAGACAAGGCGATACTTATAAGGGCATGTCCCCACGGCACGGGTTTGCGGACGTTTTAGCCGCCGGTTTGCGGTATTGCAGAACGCCGATACGGGTTTTAAATAGTGAGCAGTGTAAAAATCACACTGCTAGATGTGTGTTTGGGTCCATCTACACCAGACCCAAACACGCATCTAAAAGCGTATGTTCACACACTTAGCAATCACACACACTCGCTGCTGAGCGAGTGTTCAACCCCAGGTGCTGTCATTCTACTCCCGTACCCAGTACTCCTCAGAAATCACACACACTCACTGCAAAGCGCGTGTTCAGCCCCAGGTGCTGTCATTCTCCTCCCCGACCCCGTACACCTCAGTAATCACACACACTCGCTGCAGAGCGAGTGTTCAGCCCCAGTTGCTGTCATTCTACTCCCCGAACCTGTACTCCTCAGTAATCACACACACTCGCTGCAGAGCGAGTGTTCAGCCCCAGGTGCTGTCATTCTACTCCCGTACCCTGTTGTACTCAGTAATCACACACACTCACTGCAGAGCGAGTGTTCAGCCCCAGGTGCTGTCATTCTACTCCCGTACCCTGTACTCCTCAGTAATCACACACACTCACTGCAGAGCGAGTGTTCAGCCCCAGGTGCTGTCATTCTACTCCCGTACCCTGTACTCCTCAGTAATCACACACACTCACTGCAGAGCGAGTGTTCAGCCCCAGGTGCTGTCATTCTACTCCCGTACCCTGTACTCCTCAGTAATCACACACACTCACTGCAGAGCGAGTGTTCAGCCCCAGGTGCCATCATTCTACTCCCGTCCTTTGTACTCCTTAGTAATCACACACACTCACTGCTGAGCGAGTGTTCAACCCAGGTGCTGTCATTCTACTCCTGTCGTCCTTAGTAATCACACACACTCACTGCCGAGCGAGTGTTCGACCCCAGGTACTGTCATTCTACTCCTTAAACAGCGTAGATAAGTTATCATCATGCTGGTTGCTTTATTGTGTGAACATACCCGATCACGTGCCAAAAAGATGGCGAGGACCCAACACGCCGTGTGAACATACCCTTACTTTAATTTTTTTTTTTTTTTGCTTTTTTATTCAATAGTTGGTGACTGGACTTCATCCAATTTTATCAACTTTTAGTTTTTTTTGGGGGGGGGGGGGGGGGTGGTCTGCATTTTTTCTCCTTTGTGCATAACTATCACAGGGCCGGACCGCCGACAAGTTATTATCATCCGCTGACCATATCCATCTGATCCCACCCTCGGGATGGCGAGGTGTTCATACATATGGGAACTGTCGCAGTGATCACGCGGGGCTTCCTGCAGGACGTACGGTCGGTCATACAGCAACATGCGCTGCGGCCTGGAATGACCTCCTAATAAGCGAGCAGATCCTATTGCTGGTCACGCTGGCATAAATCATCCATTCCAGTGACAGGCCTCATCCGTGGGACTGGGGCGGCGCCGCGGGGGCCTATGGAACTGGCCTCCGATAACGTCTGCAATTAATGTAAAGCAGATGAAACCTGGACGCGTCGGGGTTAACGCGAGCGGCTCAAGAACCAGAATCTTATTCCAAGAATTAAAGCAAGAAATAGAACAGAAAAGTCTTGGGTTTCCTTCCCACAAATGAGGGGGGCAGAGGGGAGGGGGCGCCCGTCCTGTAGGGATCTGCCACGTCCGCTCATCTCCGGCTCTTGTTTTGTTGACACGTTTTCCCACCAACCTGTGCGTCGCCCACTCGGGGCCACAGCGGCCGCCATTGAGGGCCACCCCCTACGCTACAGGTGTCAAACTGCGGCCCTCCAGCTGTTGGGAAACTACAACTCCCATCATGCATTTGTATAATCTATAACCGTGGGCATGATGGGAGTTGTAGTTTCCCCGACAGCTGGAGGGCCGCAGCTTCACACCCCTGCCCTACGCGGTCCAATGTCATATTCTATCGTCTTTTGAGAAGTCCATCAATGAGATACAGGAGGTGATTAAACACATACGTCATCAACATGGGGGTACAGACAGTATGTAGTGATATACGGAGTCCAGTCACATTATTACGACCGCTTCATACTTTTGGGGTTGGCAGCACGTAGCTCGGGAAGGAAGTCCCGTTTGGTGCGCTGGCGTGGTGGGTATATAAGGTGTGCGATAGGCCATCCGCACACATATCCCTTATGGCTGCCATGGGTAAAACGGTGATTTATCAGAGTTGGAAGGATTATTGGCTTATGGGCCAAGGGTGGTGGTATTTCTGACACTGCGCAGTTTGTGACCTGTTGGCGGCTGCTGTGGTGATAGTATTGCGAGTGGAGAAATGGCGCCATTATGAACGAGAGACTGGAAACTGCGGACATTAGCGCCCATTGTTTGTGACGGGGGAACACGGCTATTGAAGGGGGCAACAGGGCGGAGGACATGCCACAGGGGAGCAGCTCCCTGCCAAAATGATCCAGGGGGTGACCAGACATGTGTCTAAGGGTTCACATGGCGTGTCGGATCTGTTTTTGAGGCAATTTTTACTTGCATCGCCCCAAACCCAACAGTTTTATGGGGGGGAACAGCTTAAAAGCAAAGCACCTTCTTTAACCCCCTG
Organism: Phyllomedusa bahiana; assembly: GCA_025379985.1. Classification (NCBI taxonomy): domain Eukaryota; kingdom Metazoa; phylum Chordata; class Amphibia; order Anura; family Hylidae; genus Phyllomedusa; species Phyllomedusa bahiana. Next base: position 104,321 of record JAODAL010007216.1, on the reverse strand, counting down.
GGGTATGCGGGCCCTTTTGGGGCAAAAGGGTTTTCCTGTCACTTGTCCTAATTTTGAGGGGCCCCCAACAACAGGGTGCACCACTCCTGCCCAAACACCTCTGTGTTGGGGAAGAAGCACGGTTGTTTTACCAAAAGCCAAAACCCCTGTAAACCCTAAACTGTGTTTTTGGGCCCCGAGCAGAAGGATGTCACTGCCCTCTGCTAACCCTACTGTTTATGGGCCCCCGGAGCAGACGGATGTCACTGCACCTCTGCTAACCCTACTGTGTATGGGGCCCCCGGAGCAGACGGATGTCACTGCACCTCTGCAAAACCCTACTGTGTATTGGGCCACGGAGCAGAAGGATGTCACTGCCCCTCTGCTAACCCTACTGTGAAAATGGGGCCCCAGAGCAGACGGATGTCACTGCACCTTTCCAAAAACCCCTACTTTTTATGGGGCCCCGGAGCAAACGGATTCCCCTTCACCTCTGCAAACCCCTACTGGTGAAATTGGGGCCCCCGGAGAAAAAGGGTTGTCCCTGCCCCTTGCAAACCCCTACTTTTTTATGGGCCCGGGGGAGGTTTCAGATTGTCCACGGGAATTGGGGCCCAAAAAACCCCCCCCCCCCTGTGTAGGGGGCCCCGGAGCAAAAAGGATGTCACGGGCAACCTCTGCAAAACCCTACTTTTAAAAAGGGGGGCCCAAGGAGCAGACGGAGTCATTTGCACCTCTCAAACCCTACTGTTTTTGGGGGCCCCGGCGCAGACGGATGTCACTGCACCCTCTGCAAACCCTATTTGTGTAGGGGGCCCCCAAAAAGCAGGGATGCCCCCCCTGCACCTCTGCAAACCCCTCTGTTTTTTGGGGCGTTGCTCATAATAAGGGGTCCCGGTTTTTAGTCCTATTTTAATGGAAACCCACCTTATTCTTGGATACAGACACGACTTCCTTTCACACTAATCATAAAGTGGTCAAATGAACATTTGCAGGAATCGCTGTTCTCACCCATTGCCCGATCACTCTCCAACAACAGCGCGACGCCGAGTCACCTGCAACTGGACCGCCGCTACTAATGCAAATGAGGGATTGTCTTCTAAGGCTAGGGTTCCCCGATTTAATTTGGGCACGTATTTCATTTCCGAAATGCGCGAATTACGGCGGGAAAACGTCCCAGTCTTTTAGGGTTTAAATCCACAGTTCTCATAGAAAAAACTAGGGGCATTTATGTCCCCTTTTCCCTTTGCTCGGTAAATCCGCCGCGGGGGGGGGAAAATTGATATGTAAATTTAACTAGGGGCTTTATAGGGCGCCGCTGGAAATTTAAAGGGCAATGGGCCCGGGGTTTCCCGGCCCCCCCCACACGGCGTAATTTTAAACCCCCCCAAAAATTAAGCCGTGTGAACATAGCTTAAGAGGTGATAATTGACTAACAGGACTTTTTCCTTTCCGGCATCTAAGCCCTCATTAGGCCGACACGTGTTTTGCAGAGATCACTTCTCTGCAGTCATTCCCTGATCGGGTTGGATTGCGCCACCCCCTCTCGGCCCCCCTGCAGATTAAACCTGTACCCTCAACATTAAATCATCCAGGTTTTTTCTGAATCTGCCCCTTTTGGGGTTCAAGCCCGGGCCCCCGGGAGACAGAAGGGGAAAAGCGCTTTGTTGTCAAATACACAAAAATTCATTCGCGGTCTCTACCCGGTTTCCCGGGTTTCAGGTGATTGCTAGGACGGCAGTAGTAGCCCCCGGACCCAATTACGCTAAAACAGGCTTGTCATAAAGCAAAGCTAAAAAGGTACAATTACAACACCACAGGATAGTACTCTCCAAAGGGGTAACCCCTCTTTTAGAGACGGCGAAATGTCGGTGGTGGAGACGTATACCCAGGGGGTTTTTCCCTTTGAAATTTAAAGGGAACCGTCACTTTGGTTTTGCCCCCCTTGCTGAGGGGCAGCACAACCCAGTGTAGCCCTTTGTTTGTTTCCAGCGCTTGCCCCTTTAAATTTGAAAAGGATGGGGCATTTTTGGGAGCTTTTTTCCCCTAAAAACTTTTTTATGAGCGGGTGTTTCCCCCCCCCAAAGGTACCCCGCCCCGACAGTTTTTCCCACATGTTTCAAACCTTTTCAAAGTAACATTTTTTAATGGGTTTTTGGGTGGGCGGGGCTAGCCTCAGGTGGGCGGGGTTTTAAATAAATGACCTTTTTTTGTTTAAAAATGCAGTTTGGGGCATTAAAAAAAAAACCCCAATAAGGGACACAGTGGTGGAAACAGCAGGGGGGACACTGGCTTGTTGCTCCCCCACAAGGGGGGGTTTAAACGTGTGGGCAGGTTCTCTTTAAAAATTTTTTTTCTAAAAAAAACCCTTTGGGAAAAAGCTAGGGTCTGCGCGCCACCAATTGGGTTTTGGGGGGGGATTCTCTCATTTTAAATTTGCCGGGAAAGGGCTGCTACACCAATAGGGGGGCGCTGCAGAGTCTAGCACATTTTTCCCCTGACCTTTTAAAAATTAATTTAAATTTAGTGGGGGCGCTAATTTGGGGTATAAGTTTTACCCCAAAACCTACAAAGGGGCCCCCAAATGGGAACATTACCTTTTTTTATCCACTCCTAAAGCCTCTCACCTGAGCAACCAGTAAACCAAAAAAAACTGTTCCGCCCGATAAATAACTGAATTGGGTTTACTCCCCCCAATTCAAAAGGGTTTAGTGAGTCAGATGTGACTTAAGGAATGCTACATTCAATAGGCGGAGCTACAGAGTTATAGCTCATTTCCCATGATCCTTTTAGAATATATTCAAAATTCAATGAGAACCCATGGCGTTTTAAATCTCCACCCCACCTCATAGCGCCCCTCCCTAATGGGGTTTTTTCAGGTTTTGACTACCCCTAGGGCATTTTTAAAACCCCGCCAACCCTTATTGCTTTGCACTGGGGTGAGAAAGGGAACCACCCCAAAGGGCAGCTGTCGGGGTGAGTATCTGGTTGGGTTTAAAACCCCCACATTGAAATCTCATAAGTCGAGTCATATACACCCAATAGGTAACTTGCAGGGGTGTACCCTATTTCCCATGAGCCATATAAAAAATATTTAACTTTCACATGAGCAACCAAGGCGAATAAGTATCCACGCAGAAACATGAGACACCTTTCAAGCTAAATTTTTCTGGACATCCTCGGGCATCCAAAAAACATATTTGTCCCTTTTAGTTTTGAAAATGGAAATGTGGTATAAAAACCATTTTTGTTACCATAAACCCCAAAATTCTTTACAAAAATAAAAAAAAAAAAATAGCAAAAATTATGTGTTTAAAACTAGCATGAGCAAAATGCAGGTTTCTTTTTTAGACGCACAGAAGGCTTTTGACGGAGAGTCCTGTATTTATTTTCGGTACTGCATGAATTTAGTTTCTGGGGGTCCAATAATTACTGCCCTTGAAATGCTCCGATCTGGTGACAGGGCCCCTTTCATTACCATGCGCCTATAATAGAGCATTACCCATCATGCACTGCACACGTCATCCGCTATTCCCGGAGTTGCTAGGTCTCATCGGTCTATATGGAGGAAATATAGGGGACAATGGAGCTGAGGACCCCCCACCCCCTGTGTCATCCCTGTGTGCAACGAGAGCCTAGATACAGTGAGCAGGGATATACAAGGTCCGGCTCTCCACTTTCCAGAAGGACACATCCAGTGCTTGGCAGAGGCGACGACCATAGCACGCGGGCTCTGGACTGATACTTACCTCCCGAAGGTAAGGAGGCTTACAAATTAAAAATAACCAATTCACGGGGTTTACCCAAAAACTGTCATTTATTTCCCCCCTTTTATCCTTTGTTTAATCCAAACACCATGTGATAGTGCTCAACCCCAGGTCGAATTTTTACTCCCCCTCTTTTATCCTTAGTAATCACACACTCCCGCTGAGGAGGTTCAACCCCAGGTGCGTCATTCTACTCCCCCTCTGTACTCCTTTAATCACACACTCTGCTGAGTGAGCGTTCAACCCCAGGGGCGGTATTTACTCCCGCCCCCTGTGCTTTAGTAATCACACACACCACTGCTGAATGACTCTTTTCCCGTTGCTGCAATACTCCCGTCCTGCCTTATTAATCCTTTTAATCCTCCCCCCACCCCAAAAAAAGAAACCTCAACCAGGTATACTGAAAGAAAAAAATCCCATTTGGGGGCCTTTGGGAGTTAACCCAAAACCCCCATGCTGAAAGGCGACTTCTAACCACTCAGCTAATTGTAATGTTCAAGCTCTTTATTTTAGGTTTCCGACTTAATAAACAACCTTTGTTTTACTGAGTGGCACACTGATGGGGAAAAGGGTGGCTATGTCAACTGCTGGGTCACATACTATTCAGTTCCAACAAGTTATACACACCCCTTTTTGAAGACACCAAAAGCTGAAGAGAGGAAACAGGACATAAAATGCCTTTGTGGTAAAAACCCTTTAATTGCGGCTGAACCTGGCAATTTGGGCAGGGCAACTAGTCCACCTAACCTATATGGAGGGGCCTCTATACCCTCCCCAGGGATAACATAGTGAGACATAGAAGTATTGGGCCTGTGACCAATCCTTTTGTTCTCAGAAAGATTATCTGCAGCTTGAGGAACCCTTTCACCCCATTTAGTGCACATGCATGCTCAGCCGAAATGAGTGTCCAGATATACAGGCCAAACTAGCAATAAAAATGGGGTACAACACCTAGTTCCCAATCACTACAGATTGGGGGCGGGGGGAAAGGGGCAGGCCCCCTGGGAGAACCAGCCCACCAAAATATATTGGGGCCTGGACCTCCCAGGTAAGACATCAAGAGACGAAAATATTGGGCAGTTCGATTTCTAATATCCCTGATGCTTTTGTTCACAGAAGGGTAAGTCGCGGTCAGAGGCCTCCATGCAGAACACATGCTGTTTTGGGGGAAGTGAGCGGCAAATGGTATGTGGGCAAACATGGGGGAATTAAAACGCAAATCCCAATCCTTTTAAACAGAATGGGCGGGGGCCGTGCTGCCAACCTGGGAAGAGCCAGCTCATTATTGAAATTGTAGGGGAACCTCCCGAACACATGCATGCTCAGCTGAAACAAGCGTGCAAATATACAGGGCAAACTGGGACAGAGATGCAAATAAATGATGGGATCCGACACAGGGAAGGTCAGGTCAATTTGATCAGGACCACTATTGTAATTGTAAGGGGGCATCCTGACTCTTCCCAGGGTTTTAAAAAAAAAAGGGATTGGGCAATTTGGTTTGGGGCCCTGGGTCTTTTCCCCTTCATTTTAGAAAAATGACCTCGTGGAAAGGGGCGTCAAATACACAGGGTGAACTGGAAGAGAATTAGCTACTACGAGTAAAACGTAGAGGTAAAAAACAACCAGAGAGATTTGTGTTTTCCTTTGAATATAGTGATTTATCTGATCAAATTAAATATAGTGTAAGGAAACACTAGCACATGTTGATGTCAGATGAGGATTTGAAGGATAAAGTAGCACAACCGCCGATAAAAATCTTTAAAAAGTGTAAAAATTTAAGGATAATTTAGTAAGTAGTAGGTTGAAAAAAGAAAAAAAAGATTGGTTAAAATTTTGTCCCAAAAGGGAAAAATCATAAAAATTTTTTTTTTTGGAATTTTTTGAACCTTTTGGGGTTTTGGCCTTTTAAAAATGAAAAAGGGTGAAAATATCTTTTGGGGATCTATCCAATATGAGTAAGAAAAATTTATTACTTGTAAATCCAATTTCGTGGTATATGCAATTGGTGCAGTTGTGATCTTACTAATAGGAAAAAAATATTAGACCACTGTAAAAAAAGGATTAAAAACATCTTTTTTTCTTTAAAGGGGTTTCTCGCACAAAAAAAAGCTTTCAAATTGTGGGGAACACAAAATAAAGCATTTTCCCAAATATTTGCTTTGTTTTCCCCGTTTTCCCAAGGAGATCAAGGAATTTATGACCTCCCTCTATTTCATTCCCTCAGTAACTGACCTTAAACAATTTCCCCCTGCTGTTTGTTAATGAAAACGGAGTGATGTCATCACACAGGTCAAAGGCAGGTCCCGTGCTGCTCACAAAAAGCTTGATTTATGAAAACAAACAGAATGTAATTAGGGGTTTTGTTTGGGGGTCAGATAAGAAGTCCTTTAGTTTGAGAACTAATCTAACTAATTTGCTCTGAAAGCACAGCAGGGGAAGGAGCTGTAAACATGGAGCTTATGCAAATTGGGCCCTCTGAACCCGGGAAAGGGCAGAGTATTTCATTCATGCATTCTCTGAAACTCTGAAGGGGGACAACCCTTTAAGTCAGGAAAAAGGGGACCCGCCCTTTTTTTAATCAATCAGAGTAGGTAAAGGAAAAAAAATTTGCAGGGGTTTAAAGGGTTAAGACCAGGGTTTTAAGTTGATAACATACGAATTGCTCAAAAAGAATCAGATGATACTTAAAACAGAAACATTAGGCCATTAGGGTTGAATGAAAGAATGATTTCTATTTTTTAAAAAGTAGATTGTTTTTAAATGTGTTTTTGTATATACCCCGCTGTGTGAGGTTGGGGGGGGAGTTTAAAAAAGCGGAAGATCGTCCCTAACCGTCTACTGAGAAAGCGTTTAGAGTAGACGCAAAAAGATCGTTGGTGTAGTGTGACATCGCCCGACCCAGTTGTAAGTTTTTACTTCAATAAAGCACTTTAAGGAGGAGACTGGTGAGTGCCGCTCCGTTATCTCTCATTCTAAGGATTATGTGACTGGTCTCATCTTTTTGTGGAGCTGAGAACCAAATCCTTGTGAATTGTTTGGGCGTTCAATGCTGGTTTTTCGGAGGGGAAATTGTGAACAGCTTGTGTGAAAAGGAGTAGTGCCGCCTAATGCATTCTTTGAATTGAACCTGGGAGAGAATAGTAAGCGATGGGGTCCAAGCTCAAAAACCTATAAGGCCTCTTTCACAGGTTTTTCTGCCGCGGGGGCGCCGAACTGCGGCCCGGATTTGCGCTGCAGTACGGCGCCAACCCGCGCAGCAATTAGGGTTAAATCCACTGCTTTAGAGAACAGTGGAATCGCGCTCCCCCCCGCTCGGCGAATCCCCCGCGGGGGGAAAAGTGACGCCATTATTTAGGGGCGGGCCGCCGTAAACAAGCATTGTCTAGGGGCTGGGGCGGCCACCCCCCCGCGTCCGGCCCCGCCCCCCCTCCCCCCCCTTTTCACGGGGGATTTGTGTCAATACGGCGCACAAAAACCCGGGAAAAGCCCCTGGGCGGGGCCTTCGAGATGGTGGGGGAAGGTCACCCAACCTGATTAGGGCAGCTCCTACAAATTGTATGGGGGGCTCCCCAAATTCATGATATCGGGAAGCCCCCCCCCCCCCCCCCCCCCTACAATTTGGTAGTGGGTGGTTTTGGGAAAACCTTCCCACGATTCATTTTAGTGGTTGGGGCCCGGCGTCGCCCCTCATTTATTGGATACAAATAGGCAGCTCTCTTAGTATATTGCCGCTCAAATTCATGAGCATACATGTGTTCTGAATGGGGGGAAAAGGACACCACTTTCTGAGAACAAATGACTCAGAGGACACAGAAATCCCCTTCCAAAATTTCTCCTCATTCATATTCATCCCCGTATTCCAAGGATTATGGGAAAAGAGTGAGAACTCAAAGGGCCCCCTTTGATGTAAAAAATCCTCAAATTTTTTTTTGACCTACTGGGTTTTTAGAAAACAAGAAGGGTATTTAGCCAATCCGCATCACCCATCTTATACAGTGTTTTAGGGTTTTGCTCTCGTCAGTACAGAGCGAGCGATGTGGGTTGGCTGATGGGGGATGCTGGCTTGGGTAAATACCCTTCTTCTTTCCAAAGCCCAGTGGGTCAAAGAAAATTGAGGATTTTTTATATCCCTAGAGGGGGCTTTTAGCTTTTCTTCTTTCCCATAATGCCTTGTGATATGCAGAGCTTCGTGGGTGAAAAGGCCATTTCGAATCTCCACACGCCTATATGGGCGTTCTCTCTAAGGAGAGATCTTCCCTATCTCATCCCTGGGGAGAGAAGTATTGGGCAATTAGAATTCTATGTCCCAGACCCTTTTGCTCTCAGAAAGCCAAGTTGTGGCCAGAGGTCTTATTCCCCCTCCATTCAGAATACATGGATGCTCGGGCGAAGTGAGCGTGCAAATATACTGGGCGAACTGGGAGAGATAGCTGCACTATTAATTGGATATGTAATAAATGAGGGGGTCCAACCCAAAGGAAGCCACCAAAAAAACAGCTCAGAAGTACATCCCCTTTTTCCCACAAAAAGGGGGACCTGCACCTGTGTCCGGGACGGTAAAGGTCCCTGTGGCGAGACAGCACTGATGAAACATTTATAGGTCTGTAGGTCATAGATATCGGTAGCGGGAAAAAAACCTTCCAGCGAATGTGACCCAACACCACAAACCCTCAGCAGATGTCTAACCTGGATAATGGGCGCTTATTCATGACCGAATTATGTAAGATACACATTCATGTCAACAACTGCAATGGTTGAGTCATGATCACATTCAAAGGACTAAAATAAACCTGCAACAAGCAAACAACAAGCTTTTTGGCAAGTGGAATAGAAAAAAAGGGAAGTACAAAAGGAGCCGCGTCTCCACCAACGGCTGCCATGACTTACGACAACAGTATTTCCAAGACACCTGCAAAGCGATGTCAGACATCTGGAAGAAACCACTAAGTGCTTGTAAGTAACTGCAGCAGGTACGTGAACCGTCGTAACCTCCCCCCCAAAAACAAACTTCACAGTAGAGTAACACAAGTACGGCCGTGAATTTTTATTGGCGTGCACACATATAATACAGGCCTTAGAGGACCCGAACCCCCCGGGGTGGCGTGCCGGTCCCGCGTCCCTAAATGTAAACGCTGCAAAGCAGGGGCTTGGGCCCCAAAACCGCGGGGATCCCGCCACGTCTGGACATCCCATGCGTCAGTCCTGTAATAGGGGGACTCCAAATTTTTTTGCCAAGGGGGTAGCGTTTTGCACTCCCTTTTTTTGTTTTTAATGATCTATTGTTACCATTTTTTTATTAAAATTTTTATTTTTGTACTTTATTTTATTATTTAATTTTTTTTTATTGTTTTTAAGGTAATTTTTTTATTCATTTTTTTATTTTTTTAATTTTTATTTTATTTAATGAAAATTTTTTTATTTTCTTTTTTTTTTATTGATTTAATTCATTTATTTTATTACTTTGTATTTGTTTAATGAGTGATTGTATTTTTTATTTGTTTAATTATTTTATATTTTTATTTGTTTTGTTTATTTTTTTTTATTGTTTATTTAATGATTATTATTTTTACATTATTTTTAATGTTTAATGATTTTATTTTTTTTATTTATTTTTTTATTTTTTTTTTTTTTTTAAATTTAACAATTATTTTTATTGATTTAATTTTATTATTTTTTATTTGTTTAATGTTATTTTTTATTTATTTTAGTTCTTTTTATTTGTTTAATGACTATTTTTATTTATTTTAGCTATTTTTATTTCCTTAATGATTATTTTTATTTATCTTAGTTCTTTTTATTTGTTTAATGATTATTTTATTTTTCATTATTTGTTTAGTGATTTATTTTTAATTATTTAATGATTATTATATTAATTTTTTTATTTGTTTAATGATTTTACTTTTTATTTATTAAAAGAAAAGTAACACTGATATATTAATATTTTAACATAACAAGAAGCGACTTAGAGATAGAATTCATGCAGATTTTGGGGCTGAAATGCTCAGGCTTATGTATCAGTCCAATGACGACGACAGATGCTCATGAACTAGCTGGAGAAAATAAGCGCGTCCTTCAGACGTGCCTGGCACTACATGCGGGGCGTCTGTGTACATTACTACGGGTTTATTTATTCTAACCAGGGAAAAGTGCACAAGTACACAGAGATCCACCGAAAACAGAACGGGAGGCACAGAAGTCCCAGAATACCGAGGGGAACATCATAGCAGCCAAAATACAACCACAACATAGTGCACTGGTGTCTGACAAACAGTCCAGTATCGCCCGCCGAGAAGCTATTCTTTATACTTCACTGTTCACACCTGCGTTTGGCCTTGCTGCCGTCTGTATCCGTTAAACCTGAGATTATAAATGTTTAAAAAAAAAAAAAAACACGGATTAGTTTTTAACCAAAACTAATCCAGTGCCAGCAGAAACCACGTATCCATTTGTCTGATGGATCCATTATAAACACACCTGTGTCCGTCTGTCCATCTGATTTGCACAGAAAGCCAAATGTCTGAGGCATCGGTCAGAGCCTCCGGCGCAGATTCGGTCAAAAATTATGGACAAAAATAGCGCAGCATGCAGCACCGAAATGAAGGCGCCAAGACGAAAACCCAACAGACCTTATTGTAGTCTATGGAATCTGTCGGGTGCTCTTGGTGTCCGTCATTTTACCCCTTCATAACCCGCCCACGGTCTTGACAGCAAACGGCTTGGATGCCAAAAGACGTCGCTACCTATAGAGGGGTTCGTGGCTCCCGGCTGTACCTAACAGCTCCGTTCCTAGAGCAGTCTCAACACGGCAGAGACTGGAGGAAACCTCCGATCTCCGGCGTTTAACCCTTTGATTGCCGTGGTCTGTTACTGCAGTAATATCAAAGGGGTTTCTCAGGGCCCGATGGAGCCCCGGGGTATATCTATGCAGTGAGCCTTGGGAACCTAGAGTAGCCCCAGGGTCGTCTGTATAGGACAAACCGTGTGTTACCCCAACAGCAGCCAGTGTCATACTGATACAGAGTGTAATGTATTGGCCTCCAGGAGTACAGGCCGTCCCCGGGTTACAAACGGGACAGGGACTGGAGTATTGTCCTTAAGTTGAATATGTATCTAAGTCAGAACAGGTATATTTATTAAATGTAATTCCAGCAAAATGGTTTTTTTTTTTTTTAAATTCAGGAAATAGATTTATTGATGAACAGGACAATATATCAAAGACAAGCTGGAGATACAATCCAAGACATGCGTGAAATGTTTTTTTTTTTTTTGTTTTTACATCTGCTTTGCTATTTGTGCTCCTGTTTATAAGATTTCACCTCAATTTCTGTATCTCATGTGCTGCTGTGGCATGCTGGCACTTGGTTATTATGGGGCATGACTCAGTGTGTGATGTCAGCATGCCCAGGCACGCCCCATAAGTCTCCGTTTGTAACTAGGGGACGGATGTAAGTCGGAACGATGTAAGTCGAGGACTGCCTGTATACAGGAGCAGGTTACTACATTACAAAGTGTAAAAAAATAAAATAAATAAAAAAAAAGTAAAATATTTGTCCCTTAGGCTATGTTCACACGACGTATTTGCGGTAATTGCGCTGTAATGCTCCCTGCAAACACGGTAAAATCATATCACTCCTTGAGCGCTATGATAAGCAGGCGCCTACATTCAACAGCGACACGGCTCTGCCTTCTGTTAATTTTGTTTTCCCAAAAGAGGAGGGGAAAACAAAAAAGTCACAGGAGGCAAAGCCGCATTGCTGTTGAAATTACGCACTGGGCAGCATGTACTTTCACCAGCAGACGTATTGCAACGCCAAAGGTACGGGACACGATACGCTGTGTGAACATATCTTTAATGGGATTTTTTAAAAAAAATAAAAATATAAAATTAAAAAAAGAAGAGTAAAACTACATCATACAACTGAAAAAAATTAAGTTACAACTGTTGAAACACAGAGAGGCAAAAATTTATAAATGGAGAAGCGTCATTAAGGCCTTTTCACACCTGGTGCCGCCTCTGTTAAGGTATGTTCACATTGCCTATAGTGGCGCGTACAGTACACGCCGCAATACGCCGGGTGCTTTGGAAGCACGTGCTGATCAGATCGCACTTCCAAAGCACAGAGGTTAGAGTGTCACAGAGTCATCAGCAGGTTGTATCAGAAATACAGAGAGACTGGAAGAGTCACAGAAAGGCAAAGAGGTGAACTTCCTTGGTCTCCATCACACACTGATGAGCTTCATTGTAACCAATGCCCTGCAGAGCCGGATGATAATGCCGCACAACTCCAGGCAGGTTTAAAGGAGGTGAGAGGCGCCAAGTGTCACATCAGACCATTCGTAGCCGTTTACATCAGCACGGTCTGTGTGCTAGACGACCTGACCGCACCATCAGGCATCATCAAATACATATAAGGCTATGTTCACACGGCTTAAAATGGGACGTATTTCAGTCCGTAATTACGCGCCGTAGGGCGCGAATTACGGCTGGAATACGTACCAGTCATTACGGTAATCCACAGTTCTCTATGAGAACTATGGATTACGTCTCCTCTCCCCGCTCAGAGAATCCGCCGCGGGGGGAGATAAGTGACAGGTCATTTTCTAGCAGCGTATACGCGCCACTAGTAATGATAGTCTATGGGCCGACGAGCTGCCAGCACCCCGATCCCCCCCCCCCCCCCCCCCGCGCGGCGTAATTGCGGGGCGTATTTACGCCCCGCAAATAAGCCGTGTGAACATAGCCTAATAGTCACATTCTGCTTGTCAATATGTTAAACAAGCATATTTTTGTAGTGTCCCTTTAAGTCGTAAGAAACATATACCCTTCAATAAGACTATTCCCCAATCTGTTCCTTCCACGGTAGAAATCTACTATTTCCATTTCAGACCGAGCGCCGTATTCCCAGGTCACATGACGGCGCGGTTTCCACGTTGCAGCCGAGGCCAGAGGCCGTCTCGGATAGTCTGTTCTGATTAATATTTACTTACTGGATTTGTATTTTGTCCAGATCACTTTGGCACGTCGCTCGCTCCTACTGGAAAACAGAGCGGCCCCAGCCTGCAGATTGTGATGTACGAAAACACTTAGTGGGGGAAGAACTCCTCACTAGGGATGATTCATACGGAGACATGCACAGCGCGCTGCCCTCCGACGGGCCACGTTTATTAGGAGGTGCATGCGTCTGCGGCACATCGCTGGCCGCCCGCGCTCCACATATGGCGCTCACAGCTGCTGTAACAAACACCAACTTTTGCATAAAGGATAGTGAAATCCATCAGGCGATGAAAGGCCCAATCCTCCTCTGGCTGTGCTTCACCCTATTTGTAGGAAAATCCGCGCAGATGTTCTGGCAAACAAGACTGGAGATGGAAAGAAAATCCCCCTTAGGACCTCTGCTGCGGGTGTCTGTCCAGATACCGTGAAAAAGATCTCTCAATACATCGCACGATGCATCCGCTGAGTAGGGGGGACGTTCGCACGGACGATGTTCAAATGCATTGCAAACAAAGAACGTCAATGAGTGAGTGTGATTACTAAGGAGTGCAGAGAATAGGAGTAGAATGACAGCACCTGGGGTTGAACACTCGTTCAGCAGTGAGTGTGTGTGATTACTAAGGAGTACAGAGAATAGGAGTAGAATGACAGTACCTGGGATTGAACACTCGTTCAACAGTGAGTGTGTGTGATTACTAAGGAGTACAAAGGACAAGAGTAGAATGACAGTACCTGGGGTTGAACACTCGTTCAGCAGTGAGTGTGTGTGATTACTAAGGCGTACGGAGAATAGGAGTAGAATGACAGCACCTGGGTTTGAACACTCGTTCAGCAGTGAGTGTGTGTGATTACTAAGGAGTACAGAGAATAGGAGTAGAATGACAGCACCTGGGATTGAACACTTGTTCAGCAGTGTGTGTGTGTATGTGTGTGATTACTAAGCAGGGAAGAGACGGACAGTAGCTGTCTGAAAGAAGAGGATGTCTGAGCATGTGAAGCCAGGACTGAGGAGTTCTCGTCACTGGTCGTATCCCATGGAGACGAGCTGTGCACTATGGATCACTAAGGGAGCAGCTAAAACAAAAACGGGGCAGAATTTTTAATGATGACAAATGGTGAAAATGTTTCTGCAAGCTTCCTACGTCCATTTTGCTTGGTGGGAAAACCCCTTCAAGCCATTTACATAGTATTTTTGCTTCCCTATCTCGAGGGATAACACGACACGGCCATAGGCTGCACAAAGAAAATGTAGTGCAAACTGGACGTTTACCCCATTTAGGCCATGTTCACACGGCTTATTCTGGGACGTATCTCGCCTCGTATTTCTCGCCGTACTGCGCAAAATACGGGGCGAGATACGTCCCAGTCACTATGGTAATCCACCGTTCTCATAGAGAACTATGGATTATGTCTCCTCTCCCCGGGCGTACAATACGGCGAGTGGGGAGAGAAGTGACAGGTCTATGTAGTTTAATTCGGACTACCTTTGCCCCATAGAACTCCACGACTCCGTCACGCTGCATTTGTCGGGATAAATTTCTCACGTTGTCCTTATGGATGCCACAAATGGGAAGCAAAAATGGTTCGTAAATGGGGCCCGAGCGACTCCCCCCTCCGGCACGTGATGAAATGTCACCATGAAAAACTCAAATCCAATAAAACGATGCAGCCAAGATAATCGGATAACAAACGATCAAGACCAACATTTGCACCTGCACCATACAGGATACGGGACTCGCTCGTACGATTTCTACGAGCCTCAACCCCCTCACAGACGGAAAGTGCTCTGGGAGTGTGCAGTGGACGACAGGGGGAAGCACTGAGGATTGCCGGGGCTCTGGGAGTGTGCAGTGGACGACAGGGGGAAGCACGGAGGATTGCCGGGGCTCTGGGAGTGTGCATGTGGACGACAGGGGAAGCACGGAGGATTGCCGGGGCTCTTGGGAGTGTGCAGTGACGACAGGGGGAAGCACAGAGGATTGCCGGGGCTCTGGGAGTGTGCAGTGGACGACAGGGGAAGCACGGAGGATTGCCGGGGCTCTGGGAGTGTGCAGTGGACGACAGGGAGAAGCACGGAGGATTGCCGGGGCTCTGGGAGTGTGCAGTGGACGACAGGGGGAAGCACAGAGGATTGCCGGGGCTCTGGGAGTGTGCAGTGGACGACAGGGGGAAGCACAGAGGATTGCCGGGGCTCTGGGAGTGTGCAGTGGACGACAGGGGAAGCACAGAGGATTGCCGGGCTCTGGAGTGTGCAGTGGACGACAGGGGAAGCACGGAGGATTGCCGGGGCTCTGGGAGTGTGCAGTGGACGACAGGGGGAGCACTGATGATTGCCGGGGCTCTGGGAGTTTGCAGTTGACGACAGGGTGACGCACAGAGGATTGCCGGGGCTCTGGGAGTGTGCAGTGGACGACAGGGGGAAGCACAGATGATTGCCGGGGCTCTGGGAGTGTGCAGTGGACGACAGGGGGAAGCACAGAGGATTGCCGGGGCTCTGGGAGTGTGCAGTGGACGACAGGGGGAAGCACAAAGGATTGCCGGGGCTCTGGGAGTGTGCACTGGACGACAGGGGGAAGCACAGAGGATTGCCGGGGCTCTGGGAGTGTGCAGTGGACGACAGGGGGAAGCACGGAGGATTGCCGGGGCGCTGGGATTTTTCGGTATTCCTCGATCTACCCTCTGCATCTCCCTTTCCAGCTCCACTAATCCATTTTGTTCCTCGGCAACCCGGTGCGGTCACTACGTGGGTGACCTTTCCATAATCTTGGCAGCCGCTGCGGTGACCGCACCAGACCTGCAGGATTAATCAGAATTCGTTTGATCTGACATTGACTATTTCGTTTGATCCCCATGAAAGTGTTTTTAGATCCAACACTGAAGGGTGATAAGGATACTCAGAAGAGAGCTCCGGAGGCCGACGGGTTACGTACCCCCCCGAAACACAATCCTCGCCTCTCCTTCCCATTATCCATTTCATTTAAAAGTAGTTTCCACAGGTGAGAGGACTAGGGCGAGAAGAAACCCTTCTATAAAGGGGCACGCTCAACCCGTTGATGAGCTTTAATTATGTAGGCAAAGGCAAATAAAGACTATTACCAAATACATTGCTGTTCTGATTTTGCTTCCTTTCAGAGATAGATCAGTTATCTCCCGCTTATAGACACAAGCTTCCCTAGGTTACCGACCACCTATCTCTGCTCTAGCATTGGTGGGGGTGGTTACGTCACTCCATGCTCTGCGAATGCTACGTGTGAACACAACCTTACAAGAAAACCGCTGTGAATCTTAAAAACGCGCCAACTTCCAAGTACCGAGGTGTCTAGTTTCCAAATTTAAAAGGTTTTTCCGACCATAGACTTGGAGGGCAAATCGCTAGAAAATGCCATTAAGGTCTGATAGACTACAGCATTTCTCACAGCACCAACAGTACACCCAGATGAGCCTGTCCAACCATTCGGGAGGGTTATCTCTATCGTATCAACTAGAGAAGGGCGAGATTTTGTATGTATGTCATTTTAATTGCATAGAACTGGCAAAATAAAAAAATACTGAAAAAAATTCTATTTAAAAAATTGCAAAAATACCCCTTTTGGACGGAAAAAAACCCTTTAACTCCTAAAAGACCGCCCACCGACTTTTGACGTCAGCTGGGGCAGGTCGTTTGTCTGCAGCGACGTCTTTTTGCGTCGCTGCAGACACCGGAGTTTGCGGCGCCTGGTTCCGCAGCTGCGCTGGGATCGGGGCTGTACTATACAACCCTGATCCCAGAGCATCTGCAAGCACCGGGGAGCGGGTGCTTTAACGCTTTGATTGTGGCGGATCAGCACAATCAGAGGGTTTCCCTGCTCTGACGGGTGATTGGAACACCCGGTGACCCGATAGAGCCCGGAGAACGGCTGCACAGTCAGCCCTGGGGACCTAGAGTAGCTCCAAGGCTGTCTGTGTAACAAGCCAGTGACCAGGACAGACTGTGTGCTGTCCTGATCACTGCCTGTATTAGCATATATGAATATGCTAATACATTACTAAGTGTAAAAAAAATAAAATAAAATAAAACAGTTCTCCCTTCAGGGGATTTGCAAAAAAAAAGTAAAAAAAAACCAGAAAAAGTGTAAAAAAAAATAATAAATAATAAAAAAATAAAAATAAAAAATTATTGTGCATATATTACACAAAAAAAACCCCGACACGTTAAGTATCCCCAAGACCGTAATAACCTGTAGAATTAATCTAACAATTTATTAAGTGTGAAATATGAATGGTGTAAAAACATAAATGTAAAAAAGACAAAAAAAAAAAAAAAAATTCTGCAATTATTTATAAGTGAACTTAAACTATTCCCCCCATAAAGTACAACTTGTCTCGAATAAAACGAGGCCTCATCCAACTGCGTCATTGAAAAAATAAAAAAAAGTTACAACTGTTGAAACGCGAGGAGGCAAAAACTAAAAAAATATTCTGTCATTAACTACTTTTCAGGCGTTCGGCTTAAGGGGTTAAAAAAACTGGATAAGACGTCACATACAAGCCACACAATAGCCAAAAACACACAGAAAAACCCAAACATGACGGCTCCTTCTGTGTAGTGGCTCGGAATGATAGGCACGCTGGCATTTTCCTCTTCATTCAAGGCAGGCGACGCTATTCAGTGCAGCAAATTACAGGGTAATAATATCCAGATGTAAACATGTCAGACGTATGCCAACCCCTCGATGGCACGCAGCTGCCTACTAGGACAGGCGCACAAACTGTGTGTAGCATATAATAATATCATAAAATCCATACACACGCGTACACAGATCAACCACCAGCGAGAAGGGGCTGTAAATTGGGAGGGAATAGGGAGTCGGTGCGTGGGTGGACGGGAGAAGGAGGGGGGGGGGGGGGAGTGGGGAAACACAAGAACAACAGGTTTGCTGCACAGAATGATAAAGCAAAATGTAACCCCATTTCCTTGTGGAAGAGGCGGGCGACATTCCTTCCCGCGAGGCCGACCTCACAGCCAGGCCCTCATTCATCTAGGGAAGAAGGCTGAAAATAAGATCCCTACGTCATTACTATTTATTGTTATGTACAAGATCCGGGGTGGAGGGGGGATCTGTCCGGGGTTAGAACGGTCCGACTCCGAGCAGCAGCCAATACGACAATAACAGCACGCTGCACAGAGCCGCAGACACCACGAGGATTCCAATATATGGGGGTATCCTTCCAGGGTTAATGCTCCTAGTTTGATCACCAAGAGGCTATGACAGACAGCATGCTGCACAGAGGCACAGACACGATGAGGATTCAAATATATATGGGGGGGTATCCTTCCAGGGTTATAATGCTCCGAGCAGCAGCCAAGGGGTTACGACAATAACAGCAGCACACTGCACAGAGCCGCAGATGGGATTCTAATAGATATATTAGGGTTATAATGCTCTGACTCCAATCAGTAGCCAAGAGGCTATGACAATAACAGCACGCTGCACAGAGCCGCAGACACCACGAGGAATGGAATACATATGGGGGGGGTATCCTTAAAGGGTTATAATGCTCCGATCACCAGCCAAGAGGCTACGACAATAAAAGCACGCTGCACACACAACGGGGATTCTGATACATATGGGTGGTATATTACTAGGGTTATATTGCTCCTAGTTCGATCACCAGCCAAGAGGCTATGACAGACAGCATGCTACACAGAACCGCAGACACCACAGAGATTCTAATACATACTGTATGGGGGGTTTCCTTAGAGGTTTTTAATGCGCCATTCACCAGCCAAGAGGCTACAACAATGACAGCACGCTGCACAGAGCCGCAGACACCATGAGGATCCCAATACATACTGTATAGGGGGTATCCTTCCAGGGTTATAATGCTCCTATCACCAACCAAGAGGCTACGACAGACAGCACGCTGCACAGAGCTGCAGACACCACAAGGATTCCAATATATATGGGGGTATCCTTCCAGGGTTATAATGCTCTGATCACCAACCAAGAGGCTACGACAGACAGCACGCTGCACAGAGCCACAGACACCACAAGGATTCTAAGGTTATGTCTCCACTGCACATAAAAACATCCATTTTTTTAGTGTTTTTTGTTTTATAAGGTCCCATAGACTTGTATAGTAAGAACATCCGGTTGTCTTTTTCTCTGCTCGTTTTATTTGCTGTTTTGTTTTTTTAAACATGTTGCAAAAAACGTCGGAGTAAGACAGAAAAAGTGAAAATGGCGTCCAATAACCGGCAGCATTTTCAGATTCCCGGTGTCCCAGTACATTGGGGCTACGGGAAAATGACGACAGTCCTGTGGAATATATATATATATACACACACACACACATTCTATACTTCATCGGACAGTTTTCGGTTTCGGAAAACCTCAGTAAAAAGACTACAGCACGGAGGCTTGTCCGTACAGGTTACAGTCGGGTTTTCAGCGGATTCAAAATACTGAATCCACTGAAAAAAACGACCGAAATCCAGCGCTGTGTACACAAATCCTAAACCACTTCATGTGGTTTTTGTTTTGTTTTTTCTGGTGGACTTAGTCACTTCTCTGTTTTTGAAGCAGTTTTTACGGTTTAAAAAAAAAAAAACAAAAAAAAAAACCTATGCAAAATATAGATGTGAAGGAGCCCCTGACGGAGGTGCTGAATCTTATCAGATCAGCTCCGAATTGTCAACAGCCTGAAACGACCCTATCACTTTTAGGACCTTGATGAGTCACTGTGACACATCTAAAACTATTGATCGATGAGGGTCCAGGTGCCAAGACCCCCCTCTAACCACCAAAATAAGATAGAATGCAGAACGCTGTGCCCCTTTGTTTCTAACCAACTAGATTTGGAAAGTGAGTGATGGGAAAACATTCATAAAGGGCGAGTATGAAGCCCGTCCGTGGGACCCTTGAGGGAGGCCGTCCGTACTCGGCAGGGAGTTTTTGCCCCTTTTCTTTAGCGATCAGTGGGGTCTCGGCAGTAGGATCGCACACACTCACTCCAGAATACTCAGAACTACCATTAAAAAGACGGGGAGATCCGCACGAGCTACGAGACGGCCTCAGAGAGGGATTTGGTTTTGTAGTAAAACTTCTGACTCATTCAAACATTTTCAGGAGGAGTAAAAGGAGGAACAGCCTAATGCAAGATTGAAAGAAAATACGTCCCCGCACAGATTCAGTGAAGATTTGCAATACCAGCCATGTTAGCAGCGCACGTCACCAGGTGAGAACTGCTGCTCCCACCCATGGGGCCTGCACCGATCTCAGGAAAGTGTTGGCTCAGAATGGAGATCCGGTCATTCTCGCACATAATTCTCCATTTTTGTTCTATGGGAGTTCTGAGTACAGCCGAACACAGCGCTCCCCTGTACTGGGAACTCCCATAGAACAGAATGGAGAACACAGCGCTCCCCTGTACTGGGAACTCCCATAGAACAGAATGGAGAACACAGCGCTCCCCTGAAATGGGAACTCCCATAGAACAGAATGGAGAACACAGCGCTCCCCTGTACTGGGAACTCCCATAGAACAGAATGGAGAACACAGCGCTCCCCTGTACTGGGAACTCCCATAGAACAGAATGGAGAACACAGCGCTCCCCTGTACTGGGAACTCCCATAGAACAGAATGGAGAACACAGCGCTCCCCTGTACTGGAACTCCCATTGAACAGAATGGAGAACACAGCGCTCCACTGTACTGGGGCACTCCCATAGAACAGAATTGAGAACACAGCTCTCCCCTGTACTGGGAACTCCCATATAACAGAATGGAGAACACAGCGCTCCCCTGTACTGGGAACTCCCATAGAACAGAATGGAGAACACAGCTCTCCCCTGTACTGGGAACTCCCATAGAACAGAATGGAGAACACAGCGCTCCCCTGTATCGGGAACTCCCATAGAACAGAATGGAGAACACAGCGCTCTCCTGTATCGAGAACTCCCATAGAACAGAATGGAGAACACAGCGCTCTCCTGTATCGAGAACTCCCATAGAACAGAATGGAGAACACAGCGCTCCCCTGTACTGGGAACTCCCATAGAACAGAATGGAGAACACAGCGCTCCCCTGTACTGGGAACTCCCATAGAACAGAATGGGAGAAACACAGCGCTCCCCTGTAATGGGAACTCCCATAGAACAGAATGGAGAACACAGCGCTCCCCTGTACTGGGAACTCCCTAAGAACAGAATGGAGAGCACAGCAGTTCCCTGTACTGGGCTCCCATAGAACAGAATGAAGAACACAGTGCTCCCCTGTACTGGGAATTCCCATAGAGCAGAATGGAGAACACACTGCTCCTCCTTACTGAGAACTCCCATAGAACAGAATGGAGAACACAGCACTCCCCTGTAATGGGATCTCCCATAGAACAGAATGGAGAACACAGCGCTCCCTTGTACTGGGATCTCCCATAGAACAGAATGAAGAACACAGCGCTCTCCTGTACCAGGAACTCCCATAGAACAAAAATGGAGAAACACAGTGCTCCCCTGTACTGGGAACTCCCATAGAGGAGAATGGAGAACACAGCGCTCCCCGGTACTGGGAACTCCAAAGCGGAGAATGGAGAAAACAGCGCTCCCCTGTACTGGGAACTCCCATAGAACAGAATAGAGAACACAGCGCTCCCCTGTACTGGGAACTCCCATAGAACAGAATGGAGAACACAGCGCTCGCTTGTACTGGGAACTCGCATAGAACAGAACTGAGAGTCGTGCACAAGAGTGGCCGGATCTACATTCTGAGAAGACACTTTCGGGGCCTGTTCCTATGATATGGACACACAAAGTCCATGGAGGGATCACACCTTTAAACGGTCAATAAATGGTCACCCAGCAAATTATTAAAGTCCCAAAAAGTAGCCAAGTCTTGTAATGCAGCCCCGAGACCTTGTGCTGTAGAGTAAGGATATATATATATATATATACACATACACTGCTCCTACAGCTTGTGGACATCAAGGAAACCTATTTAATTTGAGAGTTTTTTTGCAGGTCTGAGCCTTCCCTGGGGGCAGCCATATTGAGACACATCCTTCCCTTATTTCCTGCATAGACAGTACAGCTGGGTATGTGCGCTTTATGGGCACAGGGTGGAAATGAATGGCTCATTTGACAAAGAAATCTCCTAGATTATTACAGTCACCGGGAAGTCCTGGCGCACCAGGGGAGATGCATACAGAGCCCTATGTGTGTTGCTGTCCTAAGCTTCCAGTAGAACAATTGAAACGCCATTAAAGGGGATGTTCAGAATTAGTAAACCATGGCTGTAGCCCTCAGCTACATTGTGGCTACTCACAGCTCTTTACAGAAGTAGACCTTTGTTGGACTGGAGTAGGCACACTGTGGGGAAAGGTATGGTGATGTCAAGCCTGCTGGGTCACATGATATGCAGTTCAAACAAAGCACAAACACACCTTTTGGAGCACACTGAAAGTTGAAGCTGGATAAAGTAAGCCTGAAATGACTGAGGCAAAACCCCTTTAAAGGGGTTTTGCCACGATCTAATGTTGACGTGGGATCCTCCAAAATGGGTATTTAATCACTTTTCTAAATATATGACATAAAAAAAAGCAAAGCCTCTGAGAGCTACAGCCTTCATTACTTGCCCTTGGTTTCCTGACAGTTTACATTAGACACGACCAGGAGCTGATCTGGCCTCGAGCCACTTCTGTTTGCACTTCTTATCTGATGGCAGGGGAAATGAACGAGCTCTGAAGGGACTGGGGAGAAAGATCTTGTGTTTTTTGTATAGAGAATCCACTGGTTGTAATGTAATTATCTGAGTAAACATGCAGACGCTCCCTTGCTCTCTGCTCAGCCTCCCTCCCTCTCCCCCTGCAGCGTTCATGAAGAAGGAATGAAAGAAGGCTGCCTGCTGAGCTCATCTTCTCTCCTGAGAAGATAAGAGGGAGAAATAAAACGCATGTAGCTTGTGCACAATACAGTTCTCCTCTGTGGATTGGCCAAACAATGTTTGCTCAACTTCAGAGACCGAGTATCTGGAACGTGCATGGGAGGTGGAGCGATGACATCACAGAGGAGGTACTTGTTTTTTTTAAACACAGAAACACAGCGCCCCTTTTTCAAGCCTCAAGAGGGGAGTATCAGCCTATTAGCTAAGGAACTCACTTCTTGGCAAAACCCCTTTAAGTTGAATTTGTATGTAAGTCGGAACAGGTACACGTATTAAATGTAACTCCAGCAATTTTTCTGGCTGCCGAGTGTGACAATTTTTTCGGCAGTAATAACACGTCAGTACCAGTTAGGAAAGCTTCAGTCCCGGTCACCCCGTCTGCTGGCACATCAGGGAAAAGGAGGATTTCAAAAACACAGCTTTTGCAGGAGCGTGCACCATGAATACAGAGAAGCTCTGTGCTGCCTCAGTATATAACCTATGAGAGAAGGGGAACATCTCTCCTTATGGAGAGCACCAGGTAAGGTGTGTAGTGTTTTGATTGCCTTTTAGCCCACTACTAAGTATCTGTATATCACAAGGCATTATGGGAAAGGAGTTATGAAGCTCACTGCGCCCTCTATACCTCTCATTGCCTCCCACCCAGTATCGCTCTGCTCTACACTGATGAGGGGCAAAACCCCAAAACGGTCGTATGTAGATGAGCGATATTGGCTTGACTAATATTCCTTTTTGCTTCTCAAAGATTTAGTGAATCAGAAGTAAATTGAGGATTTGTTACAACCAATAGAGGGCGCAGTGAGCTCCCTAACTCCTTTCCCGTAATGCCTTGTGATATATAACCTATGTAATGCTAATTATATACAGTGTGCGCGAAGCTTCCCCGGCGGCACCTGCACAACCCCGGACGCTTCACTGGTGCAAACTCATCCTGATATTCAGAGCTGTAGATGGAGACGTTCTAGAGATCTGCACAATTCTAGCACTTCCCAAATAAGTGGATTCCAAAACAAAAATTTCCTGCACACATCACCGGGCTTAGACCAGGGCTCCATGGTGCAAGGGGTCTTTAACTGGTCTAGTGCACGTGTCAAACTTACAGTACGCCGTGTGAACATACCCTTTGAGTTGAGCGTTTCACGTGGATTTTAGTCTATTTTTTTCCCCATACGGATTTAGTCAAAAAACGGGTCCCCTTCATTTCTACAGGGTTTGGATGCGGATCCCCGTCCAAAACGAAATACGACTGTTTTTGGACAAAGTTTACTCAAGGTTTTTAGCTGTTCCCATTGACCTCAATAGTAGATTGTTCATGTGGAATACGACTGGAGAATGGACATGTTCTGAACTTCTTTTACTCTTTAAAAAAAAAAAAAAAACACGACCGACAAAATACACTTTGGGGGCGATTTTCTTTCGGTTTTAGAGGAGTATTTCAAGTCGGAATCCTTAAGAGTTGTAGTGTGAAAGTTCCCCTTTGTGTGGTTTTTAATAGCTATTGCCATGCACAGAGCGCTTGTTAAAGGGGCAGTCATGTTTTGGGAAATCCTCTTCGCCGGCAGCTCGCTGTGATCCCGCCCTGCATGTGAATGAGGAGGGCGGTGCTAGCGCCATCCTCCTAATTCACTTCTATGGGAGTTCTGAGTATAGCCGAGTGTGTGCACCGTCCTCCTCATTCACTTCTATGAGAGCTTCGAGTATATCAAAGTGTGCACACCAATCACCTAATTCACTTCTATGAAAGTTCTGCGTATATAGCCGAGTATATGTGCCGTCCTCCTCATTCACTTTTATGAGAGCTCCGAGTATGTGCGCCGTCCTCTTCATTCACTTCTATGGGAGCTCCGAGTATGTGCGCCGTCGTCCTCATTCACTTCTATGGGAGCTCCGAGTATGTACGCCGTCCTCCTCATTCACTTCTATGGGAGTTCTGAGTACATAGCCAAATGTGTGCACCGTCCTCCTCATTCACTTCTAAGGGTATGTTCAGACGGCATAATTGCGGGCGTAATTATGCAATTACGGCGGGACTTCAGGAGCTCGCGCCAACTCCCGCAGGGCAGGGGGAATTAGCCTGCCTGCCCCATAGACATTCATTGCTACCGGCACGTATTCGCTGCTAGTAATTCACATGTCACTTCTCTCCCCCGCGGCGTATTATGCGAGCGGGGAGAGGAGACGTAATCCATAGTTCTCGATGAGAACCGTGGATTACCGTAATGACTGGGACGTATCTCGGCACGCACTGAGCGCATTACGGCACGAAATACGGGCCGAAATACGTACCAATTTAAGCCGTGTAAACATAGCCCAAGGGGAATTCTGAGTATAGCGGAGTGTGTGTGCCGTTCTCCTCATTCACTTCCATGGGAGTTCTGAGTATAGCTGAGTGTGTGCGCTGTCCTCCTCATACACTTCTAAGGGAGCTCCGAGTATAGCCGAGTGTGTGCGCTGTCCTCCTCATTCATTTCTATGGGAGCTCCGAGTATAGCCGAGTGTGTGCGCTGTCCTCCTCATTCATTTCTATGGGAGCTCCGAGTATAGCCGAGTGTGTGCAGCATCCTCCTCATACCCTTCTAAGGGAGCTCCAAGTATAGCCGAGTGTGTGCGCTGTCCTCCCTTTATTCATTTCTATGGGAGCTCCGAGTATGTGCAGCATCCTCCTCATACACTTCTAAGGGAGTTCCAAGTATAGCCGAGTGTGTGCAGCATCCTCCTCATACACTTCTAAGGGAGTTCCGAGTACATAACCAAATGTGTGCACCATCCTTCTCCTTCACTTCTATGGGAGTTCCAAGTATATAGCCGCGTGTGTGCGTCATCCTTCTCATTCACTTCTCTGACAGTTCCAAGTCAAGCTGAGTGTGTGCGCCGTCCTCCTCATTCACTTCTAAGGGAGTTCCGAGAATAGCCAAGTGTGTGCGTCATCCTCCTCATTCATTTCTATGGGAGTTCCAAATATAGCCGAGTGTGTGCAGCATCCTCCTCATTCATTTTTATGGGAGTTCCAAATATAGCCGAGTGTGTGCAGCATCCTCCTCATTCACTTCTATGGGAGTTCCGAGTATATAGCCGAGTGTGTGCGCCATCCTTCTCATTCACTTCTATGGGAGTTCCGAGCAGAGTGTATGCAGTGTCCTCCTCATTCACATGCAGGGCCTGTTCGCAGCATGCGGCCAGAAAAGAGAATTTCCCGAAACGGGACTCCCCCTTTAAGCTCCTCCAGAGCCATCACATAGAGACAGACTGATAATAACTGATGCTCCCCAGCACACAGCAGTCTTTATAAAGCCCTCTGCACTTGTGCACAGCGTGGAGCCCGCGGGTAATTTTCCACCCTTTCCATATACACACGCTGTGACCTAAAAAGGCTCTCAGAAATGGTCCCCACAGGAGTCTCCCCACTGAATATTGGATTCCACATTGCAGTAAGTCATGACCTCATCGCACAAGTCACACAAGCATCAAACACGAGATGCGTGTACACGTAACCGCACATGGATCGGCTTACCGGCCCCCATGCTCGAGTGGGGGAAGCAGAAGGGAAGTTCAGCTATCCGATTCCAATCTAACAGAGGCGAAGATCGCCTCCGGGGGAGAAAGCACACAGGCGCGTGAGGACATGTTCACGTCTAATTACAAAGCCCGGGACCGCACCGCGATACAGGCTCGGTTCACACACTGCGCTTTTGGTCGCATTTCTCAACTGCACCGAAGACGCCTGCGTTAAAAAATAAATAAATAAATGGATCAAAAACGTACTAAAAACCCCCTGCTGGGTCCAGGTTACAAAAAATCAAGTGTTTTAACCATTAACCTAAATTCAGAACAAAAAGGTCAAATTCACCATCTGTGAACCTAAGGGGATTGTCTCACCTCGCTGTTTCACAGAGCAGCTTTGATTCATGCGTGTTGTCTCTTTCTGGTCAGGCTGTGGGTGATTAGCACATCAGCTCTTTATCCTAAGGTCTGCTAATTGCTCTGACATGAGAGCAGGAAATGTTTATCTAAAGTCCAGAAAAGCTTCAGAGCTCAAAATAAACAAAAGTCTCCTTTGTTTGTTAGATCAGATAGCACTCAAGCTGACAGGAGTTGTGTGTGTTCACCTGATGACGCCTTCCCTGCTATCAAATAAGACTTACAGCGGGGGAGAGCCGGGCAAGGCAGGTCGTTCACCTAGAGAAACCTGCGTGCACTCAGAGCTGATCAAATCACTTTTATCTCCTCAACAAAGGAAAATAAAGCAATATATTTGGAAAATGTCTTTATTTACTGCTGTTTCTTACGTGTTGACAGCTAATCTTTGTAGGGGGAAGAGCCACCAATAAATTAGTTGGTGGAAGGATTTAGGCACTGTTCACACGACGGATTTGGCGACGGTTATCGCCTCGGGTTCCACCGCGGTTTCCGCGTCCAAATCGCGCCTAGTTTATTAACATGGTTTCCTATTGGAAACCGCGTTAATATTCACACGCCGCAGGTTTGGCCGTGGACAAACCCGCGGCGTGTGAAGAACTCTCCTGTCAATTCTTGACAGTGAGTGCTCGGTGCGGCGGCCGCGCGGTGTCGCGGCGCGGTTTGCCCCCTGCTATTAATTTGCATGGGGGCAAATCCTTGGCGCAAGCCGCGCCCCAAACCACGCCCCACCCTCACCGAGACCACGCCCACGC
Organism: Phyllomedusa bahiana; assembly: GCA_025379985.1. NCBI lineage: Eukaryota > Metazoa > Chordata > Amphibia > Anura > Hylidae > Phyllomedusa > Phyllomedusa bahiana. The sequence goes on along the minus strand of JAODAL010007216.1, from coordinate 76,994 downwards.
CGCAAACCTGCGTCGGGAGACGCGAGTCTGTGCCGCGGGTCGACAAGGTTTTGGCCGCGGGAACCGTGGCGGGAGCTGCGGCGTAACCCGTGGCCAAAACCGCCGTGTGAATGGGGCCTTACTTGCCTTTCAGACCTTTGTACTAAGACAACCCCTTTAAGTTAAAAAAAAGTTGTTGTTTTTGTCATTATTAGGCTATGTTAACACGGCTTAAATTGGGACGTATTTCGGCCCGTATTTCGCGTGTCGTACTGCGCTCAATACAGGCCGAGATACGTCCCAATAATTACGGTAATCCACAGTTCTCAGAGAACTATGGATTACGTCTCCTCTCCCCGCTCGGACAATACGCAGCGGTGGGAGAGAAGTGACATGTCAATTACCAGCGGCGAATACGCACCGTAAATAATGCATGTCTATGGGGCCGGCGTGTTGCCGGCCCACCCGCCCCACGGGAGCTCACGCTGATCGGCGCAAGCTCCCGTTCACACGGCGTAATTACGCCCCGCAAATAGCCCATGTGAACCATAGCTTAGCTATGTTCAAGGGTGGCTAATACTGCGTCCAGAATCGGCGTCAAATCCGACTGTAAAGTGATTTGCATTATGCCTTATATAAAAAGCACAAGTTTTACACGAGTATTATTGGCGTGTGCTTTCCGCGCCTACAAAGAATTAACACGTCAATTCTTTGAGGCCAACAATCGAGCAGTTCGATTATTTTCAACAAGGAAACAACACTTTCGCTGTTGTGTGAACATACTCTTATTCCTGCGCGCCTTTCTGGGGTGCAACGTGTCTCTTCAGGTTTAAAAGAAAATAAATTATGGAAAGAAAATCAACCATATAAAAAAATCCATATGACCGTCGCTTATTGCTTTTCAATATGGTGTGTTCAAGAATTAACTCAAATTTAGAACATTAGTAATATATGGGTTAAAGGGGTTTCACCACCATAGACTTTCATAGGTGCGAGTCCCACCTCTGGGACCTGGACCTATCTTGGGACCAGGCCCCTAGAAAGTTCCAGAGCAGACTGGAGAGCCAGGCACGCTTGCGCACGTCTGTCCATTCTGCTCTCTGGGACCTTCAAGCAGAGCCGAACACGGCGCTTAGAAATGAATGGGGAGGATGGTGGGAAGCCATAGCTAGCTATAAGTTGACCTGTTGCGTGGACGTTCCTTTGTGGGAATACCCTTTTAACAATCATTGTTCCCATAGTTTTGCAGGTGTTCACCCTCAAATTCATGCGACTGCTCATTAACCTAAATGAGCGGCACCCCGAGGGCAGGATGGAAGCCACGACAGATTCCACTGCTAAGTGATCCATTAGACACGGTGCTATAAATAAATTGTGCGACCCGTTGGGGGCTTTCATGTGACCTGGTTTTGTAAGCAATCAATTATTGTGTTTGTAGTTCACAAGGCTTTACAGGGGTTTTCTCACCATGCAATTTCACGGAGCCACAGCCAGTTTTAGATTCACATTTCCTGCTCAAGTTGTCTATAGCCGTGATTGACACATCAGCTCTGCTGTACCTATCTATACCTATTATAGCGACACGAGTGCAAGATATTTATTAAGTGTATTACATGAGGCTGCAGAGCTCTATAGAGTGTTTACTTAGCTAAATGTGAAGCTTTCAAAGTCCTTAGCTAGTGATAAGACTCTGCAGGAGGTGACTTACCAGACATCTGCTTAGAGTAATGACAGGTAAGAGAGAAGAATGGGAAGTGCGGAGAGGTGGTCGTAACCAAAGAAACTTATGTACTCTAAGAAGAGACAAATATTTCATCTTCTGACCAAAGAAAAATCAACAAAGCGATATATTTAGAAAAAAAAGTCTTCAATTATCTGTTCCAAGATGTTAAAAGCAACTCATTGCAGTGAAAAAAACCCTTTTAAAAGGGTTTTTCCACAAACTACAATTGCTGTGGGAATAATGCTAATTAAATCAAATTTTCACCATTCATGATCATCAAAAATTCTGCACCATTTCTGTCTTAGCTGCTCCCTTAGTGATCCATAGTGTACAGCTCATCTCCAGGGGATATGACCAGTGACGAGAGCTCCTTAGTCCTGGCCGCACATACTCAGACATCACCTCTCCTCTCAAGCAGCTACTGTCAGTCTCTTTCCTTCTTTGTAATCACACACACTCACTGCTGAGCGACTCTTCAACTACAGGTGCTGTCCTTCTACTCCCGTCCTCTGTACTCCTTAGTAATCACACACACTCACTGGTGAGCAAGTGCTCAACCCCAGGTGCTGTCCTTCTACTTCCATCCTCTGTACTCCTTAGTAATTCATCACACTCAGCTGCAGAGTGTCATCCAGTTCTGTCATTCCACTCCCATCCTCTTTACTCCTTATTAATTAGTCTAAACAGTGCAGAGGAGCATTTATTTATTTATTTTTTTACTTCCAACCCTCCTCAAAAAAAGAAACCTTTTAAAAAAAAAAAAAAAAAATCACACATTTGGTTCCTGCAGGGATTTGAACCAAAGACCCCTATACTGAAAGGCAGAGGTGCTAACCACTCAGCTGCATTGTAGCTACTCACTGCTTTATATTTTAGGTTATTTGACTTTACATAAACAGAAATTTCTTTGACTGGAGACTCAGGAGTGAGCACAATGTGGGGAAAGGCAAGGTGATGTCAAGTCTATGGGTCACATAATATGCAGTTCAAACAAATTATATGCGCCCCTTTTGAACACATTGAAAGCTGAAGAGAGGACAAGCAGCACATGAAATGCCTTCATGGAAAGACCCCTTTAATCATAGTAATTAACACCTTTGTAAACAATTTCAGAGATTGAAAGGAGCTTGCTGTTAATAGAGGCAGTGCAGCGCTGGAACAGAAAAATTGCACCAAAAATATGGCAAAACCGCACCGTGTAAAAGCGCCAACAGGTTTCACAACGTATTTTTCCCGCCGTCTTTGACGAGCCGACGCGATCCGTGTGTCACTTACAAATGAGCTCCGTCATGGCTTCCATCTTTACAGCCTGGCAGAACATGACCCCCTCGTTTCCCGTGAAAGGTCAGTACACCCAGCGGGAAGCACGACTGCTGCGCAATTCACAGAAGATTAAACACGGCGAAATGCTTCTTGGCTAATGCCTTTACCAAGGTCTCTAATCTTCTATGCACCGTGTGTGACTTTAAGAAGGATTATCTATATTTTTGATACATCCCCCTGGTGTGCTGACTTTTTGCAGCGCGCTTGTGTTTTCGGCGGTTGCATAAGTGACCTTTCGCAGCGCACTCATTACAAACAGGTTAAGGTGCATTTTTGCTCTTCGCACATACCTGTGACTAGCACGTAGGGACGGAGCCCTGCAAAAATCATCACCGCTCTACAGGGATGAGGCTTTGAAGGCTGAATGGAAGACGCTCCCTAATACGCAGGGGACATGCACATTAGACAGGGGCTGTAATGGCTGCCATACAGCGGCATTGATCCCGAACAAGCACAGCGCTACCTCAACCTACCATAGTCATTGATTCCTGGACGACCATCTACAACGGTATGGAAAACTGGGGAATGGTTCCAAAGCCCCAAAATGTCCCCAATGCAGACGAAGGAAAACTCAGCAGAAACTAATCCGGATAAAGTGCCTCCTTCCATATAACATCAGGAGGAACTGTGGGAGGCTGGAAATCACTTTCTACAATGAGGTCAGGAGCTTCTAGGGTCATGGACTTTATACATAATGGACCAGAAAATGGGGCCCTCACCAAATGCCCAAAGGGGTCGCTCATCCTAGCAAATGGAGTACTGCACTGTACTGTTGAGAGGCTCTATAGACCGCCAATCACTGTATGCTCCTCACTAATACATGTAAGAGCAGTGCAGGACATGTAGCACCGCACTGTACTGTAGAGAGACGCTATAGATCACCAATCACTGCATGCACCTCACTAATACATGTAAGAGCAGTGCAGGACATGTAGTACCGCACTGTACTGTAGAGAGGCGCTATAGACTGTCAATCACTGCATGCACCTCACTAATACATGTAAGAGCAGTACAGGACATGTAGTACCGCACTGTACTGTAGAGAGGGTCTATAGACCACCAATCACTGCATGCACCTCACTAATACATGTAAGAGCAGTACAGGACATGTAGTACTGCACTGTACTGTAGAGAGGAGCTATAGACCACCAATCACTGCATGCACCTCACTAATACATGTAAGAGCAGTACAAGACATGCAGTACCGCACTGTACTGTAGAGAGGAACTACTAGGCCGCCAGTGTGGTCCTACATGTCCTGTACTGCTCTTACATGTATAAGTGAGGGGCATGCAGTGATTGGCAATCTAGTAGCGCCTCTCTACAGTACAAGACATGTAACACCGCACTGTATTGTAGAGAAGCGCTATAGACAACCAATCATGTATCAAATATAATGCTTAACATAGGGGATAAATACAGTGTGAACCCAGTCTTAGTCATACTAAGCATAGGAGTATGTTATAGTGTTCTAAAGGTGGGCAAAGACACAAGACAGACATCTTAATGGTGCCCTACCGATGTCCAAACGAGGGTTACCACTAGTGGACAGAAGGATTAGACAGGTTGATCTTCAGGATATCAGTAGTGCCATTAACATTGGCATATCAAATATACATGCATTAGGAGATCCTGTGTCTGTTTGTAGCCGAAATGCTGCCACCATGTGGCTGGATGAACACATGACACGCTAAGGCATTTATATATGTGGGCCAGTAGAGGGGGACTGGACTCCTATTTGTTTATCCTGTAGAAGACACTATGGTGCGCACTCAACAGCTGGAGATTAAGGGAGAACGATGCCACACCAATCACTCACCAGTGTAACCTCGAGTGGCATCTGCTACACTCACAGTCAGCGCCCACAGAAACGTACAGTATGACGGAAGTAAGAAGCCATCTCATCCGTACTCACTCCACTGTGCCCTGCACTCACCAGCTGGAGGTTCAGAGAGAACAATGCCACACCAACCACTCACCAGTGTAACCTCGAGTGGCATCTGCTACACTCACAGTCAGCGCCCACAGAAACGTACAGTATGACGGGGGAGAAAGAAGCCATCTCTTCCGTACTCACTCCACTGTGCCCTGCACTCACCAGCTGGAGGTTCAGAGAGAACATGCACACCAACCACTCACCAGTGTAACCTCGAGTGGCATCTGCTACACTCACAGTCAGCACCCACAGAAACGTACAGTATGATGAGGGGAGAAGGAAGCCATCTCTTCCATACTCACTCCACTGTGCCCTGCACTCACCAGCTGGAGGTTCAGAGAGAATGATGTCACACCAACCAATCACCAGTGTAACCTTGAGTGGCGTCTGCTACACTCACAGCGCCTACAGAAACGTACATATGATGAGGGGAGTAGGAAACCATCTCATCCATACTCACTCCACTGTTCCCTGCACTCAGAAGTGAGGCAATGGATATTGACATATAGATTGCAGTCGTAGTCCTGGGACAAAATCTCTGCCCGCAAGTGGATGCACTTTCTATTATATACATATTCCAATAACAGTGGCACACTATAAACTGAAGCACTATCAAAAGGGGACATAGGAATTTTGAAAAAAGCAAACAGTTTTGATCCAAAATGTGAACTGAAAATCTCAAAAATTTTTCAGATATCCTAGATAGCAGAAATGCTTTTTTTCAAAATTCCTATGTCCCCTTTGATAGTTTCTCCAGTATTGGAATATGTATGTATACTACAGCCGCACCAGTGTTGCACCTATGTTCATTTTTTTTTCAAAAATGTTTTTTTTGGATGTGCATAACCATATATTGCTTTTGCACTTTCTATTACAGTCACTGACCAGGAACGGGCTATCTACTAGTACTGTGTGCCGATACTAAGCAGAGCACATGGCGTTACTTCACTGTCTTCAACAGCAGAGAACGGATGAAAAGGGGAAGCGAATGTGTAGTAACAGCTCTCGATGATGCCACAGGATAGCGATCTGCTACTTGTAGGTGTAAAACCACAAGTTCCAACACAGCGCGACTGCCATTGAGAAAAAGCAGCAAGAGGGAAGGGCCCGGGGATCCTGAGCAAGAAGAAAAGAATGTCAGCTAACTACAAACAGGACGACGACTGAAGAGACAGCTGGATGTTATGTGCAAGTGCTACAGAATGTGTGTATGGAGAGAACAGAGTCAGGTCCGCTGTGGATTTACCACAGTCTGTAAATCTGCACTGATTATCTCCAATTTTACTGCCGATTTCTCTCCAAAAAATGTAGATCTTTGTTCCTGTGCATTTGCAAATATTAATCTGGGTTTTGTGTATTTTTTTGGAGTAATGGCTTCTTCCTGGCAGAGCGGCCTTTCAGCCCATGTTGATACAGTACTCGTTTCACTGTGGATAATGACACAATCTTACCAGCTTCCGCCAGCATCTTCACAAGGTCTTTTGCTTTTGTTCTTGGGTTGATATGCACATGTTGGACGAAAGCTCATTCATCTCTGAGACACAGAACCCGTCTCCTTCCTGAGCGGTATGATGGCTGCACATTCCCATCTTGTTTGTACTTGTGTATAATTGTTTGTACAGATGAACGAGGCTCCTTCAGGTATCTGGAAATTGCCCCCAAGGATGATCCAGACTTGTGCAAGTCCACAATTCTCTTCCTGATATCTTGGCTGATTTCTTTAGACTTTCCCATGATGTTACACACAGAAGCAGTGTGTTTCTGGTGAGCTTTAAAGAATACATCCACAGCTGTGTCTCTAACTCCGATGTTGCCAATAAACCTATCAGAAGGTTCCATCATATGGGCGGTCCCAGATTGTTTAAAGGCGGAGTCATCCCAGTGTATGGAAACTTCTGACTTTGCAGAAAGTAATAAAAATGCCTTAAAATATCTCTCTCTCATTATTCTGCATTTGGGAAATAGAAATGATTTTGGTTCCTAATTAACCTAAAACGGGGAAGGTTTATTCTGATTTCATGTCAGAGAGAAAAACCTGCAGATGGAGCTTTATATAAGGGGAAAGGGAGAGAAACCTGTCAAGATGGGGGCTTATATATAGAGGGGATGGGGAAGAAACCTGCAGATGGGGCTTTATAGAGGGGAGGGAGAATACCTGCAGATGGGGCTTTATATAGAGGGGAGGGAGAAACCTGCAGATGGGGCTTTATATAGAGGGGAGGGAGAAACCTGCAGATGGGGCTTTATATAGAGGGGAGGGAGACTGCTGGTTTCAACTGTATATACACACACAAAGTTCCAAAACAAAGCAAAAAGATGGCCAAGGGAGATATGACAATAATAACAAATACACCTTAACGTTCACCTGGTGTTTTGGATACGTTTTTGCAATACACCGTTTTTGGATATGTTTTCTGAAATGCACTATCCCTGTGGTTTCTACGGGCCTCTCAATGCGTAAAATGGATCAAGAATTGACGTCACTTCTTTGAATGCATCCGTTTTACACAACGTCTGGACGACGATACGTATTTTACATTGAAATTATATTGAACATTGTTAAATACATTCTGGGATCTGTTTCTGGGTGCGTAATACATACCCAAAAACTTATTTAACAAATGCCGTGTGTACATATCCTAAAGGGTTTTTTCACTGCAAAGTTTAGTTTTCAACAAAAAAGGACAGTTAAATAAAGACTTTTTCTAAATATATTGGTCAATAGATTTTACTTCTGTCATGAGATAAGAGACATCTTATCAGCTCTGAGTGAACACAGGTTTCTATGGTTACCTGCATAACGATTGGACATCTGTTATCTGATTACCTTACACCTTGTATCCTCCGCACACCCCGTACCCTCGGTATCCTCCGCACACCCCGTATCCTCGGTATCCTCCGCACACCCCGTACCCTCCGCACACCCCGTACCCCCCGGTGTCCTCCGCACCCCCCGTACCCCTCCCGCACTACACCCGCAACCCCTGTATCCTCCGCACACCCCGTTTCCCCTGTATCCTCCGCACACCCCGTTTCCCCTGTATCCACCGCACACCCCGTTTCCCCTGTATCCTCCGCACACCCCGTTTCCCCTGTATCCTCCGCACACCCCGTATCCTCCGCACACCCCGTACCCTCCGTATCCTTCGCACACCCCGTTTCCCCGGTATCCTCCGCACACCCCGTACCCCCTGTATCCTCCGCACACCCCGTACCCTCCGTTTCCTCCGCACACCCCGTACCCTCCGTTTCCTCCGCACACCCCGTTTCCCCTGTATCCTCCGCACACCCCGTTTCCACTGTATCCACCGCACACCCCGTATCCCCGGTATCCTCCGCACACCCCGTACCCTCCGTTTCCGCCGCACACCCCGTTTCCCCTGTATCCTCCGCACACCCCGTTTCCACTATCCACCGCACACCCCGTACCCCCCGGATCCTACGCACACCCCGTATCCCCGGTATCCTCCGCACACCCCGTACCCTCGGTATCCTCCGCACACCCCGTACCCTCCGTTTCCTCCGCACACCCCGTTTCCCCTGTATCCTCCGCACACCCCGTTTCCACTGTATCCACCGCACACCCCGTTTCCCCGGTATCCTCCGCACACCCCGTATCCCCGGTATCCTCCGCACACCCCGTACCCTCCGTATCCTCCGCACACCCCGTACCCTCCGTATCCTCCGCACACCCCGTATCCTCGGTATCCTCCGCACACCCCGTACCCTCCGTATCCTCCGCACACCCCGTTTCCCCTGTATCCTCCGCACACCCCGGTTCCCCTGTATCCTCCGCACACCCCGTTTCCCCTGTATCCTCCGCACACCCCGTTTCCCCTGTATCCTCCGCACACCCCGTTTCCCCTGTATCCTCCGCACACCCCGTTTCCCCTGTATCCTCCGCACACCCCGTTTCCCCTGTATCCTCCGCACACCCCGTTTCCCCTGTATCCTCCGCACACCCCGTTTCCCCTGTATCCTCCGCACACCCCATATCCTCTGTATCCTTCGCACACCCCGTATCCTCCGCAAACTCCGCACAGCCCGTATCCTCTGTATACATCGTACATCCCGTATCCTCTGTATAAACCCCATCCTCTGCATACACGGTACACCCTCTAGCCTCTGTATACACCCCATATCCTCTGTATATACTGTACACCCTCTATACTATGTATACACTCAGTCCTCTGTATACACCCCGTCTCCTCTGTATACACCCCACAGCCCTGTACCGGGCAGATTAACACATGCACAGACCCATGGATCTTTGTAGGAGTCCAATTTTCTAACAACTCAAACATTAAACCACAAGAGGTCATAAATCAAAAGGTGTTAATTGATACTTCTCCGTAATCCGTTAATGCTAAAGCAGCGTGACCCCAAACTGCAGATTTGCAGTTATTTTATTTTTTTTAATATTTCACCAGGTTTTCCCCCTCCCCAGTGCGGTGAATGTGCATTTTCCTACAGTCTGTTGACAGCAGGGAACAGAGGAACTTTGGACTTCAAACTGTGCTGAACTTTAATTTAACAAGGGGAAAGTGCCCAAAAACAAGTCAAGTAGCGATAGCTGGGAGCACAACAGACGTCCGTTCCCTCAGTGACACAAACATACACTGCCCAGTCACATTATTATGACCACTTCCTAACTTTGGTGTTGGCAGTGTGTAGCTCATGAAGGAAGTCCCGTGTGGTGCACTGGCTCGGTGTGATAGGCTGTCTGCACACATATCCTTCTTTGATCCCAGGGGTCAATTTATCAGAGTTGGGATTATTGACTTTCAAGCACATGGTGGTAGAATTCCTGTGAATGGGGCCCAAGAGCAGACAGATGTCACTGCACCTCTGCTAACCCTACTGTGTATGGGGCCCCGGAGCAGACGGATGTCACTGCACCTCTGCTAACCCTACTGTGTATGGGGCCCTGGAGCAGACGGATGTGACTGCACCTCTGCTAACCCTACTGTGTATGGGGCCCCAGGGGAGCAGACGGATGTCCCTGCACCTCTGCTAACCCTACTGTGTATGGGGCCCTGGAGCAGACGGATGTCACTGCACCTCTGCTAACCCTACTGTGTATGGGGCCCTGGAGCAGACGGATGTGACTGCACCTCTGCTAACCCTACTGTGTATGAGGCCACGGAGCAGAGCAGACGGATGTCACTGCACCTCTGCTAACTCTACTGAGGCCCCGGAGCAGAACGATGTCACTGCACCTCTGCTAACCCTACTGTGTATGGGGCCCTGGAGCAGACGGATGTCACCGCACCTCCGCTACCCCTCGAGGCTATGGGGTCCCGGAGCAGACGGATGTCACTGCAGCTCTGCTAACCCTACTGTGTATGGGTTAAAAGTTAGCAGACATAGACACAGCAAAATCGCATGGGACCGAGACCTACGCGTTTCGGAGCTATACGCTCCTTATTCATGGCATAAGGAGCGTATAGCTCCGAAACGCGTAGGTCTCGGTCCCATGCGATTTTGCTTTGTCTATGTCTGCTAACTTTTAATGGATACATGAAATAAAGCTACAGAACTTTTTATTTACCAAAGAAGGTGTTTACTTATATGTCTTTAGCTTGGACAAGTGCTTTCTGTCGTGAACGACCGTACCTATGATCAGGTGAGCTGACTTCCTAATTATCTTTTTACTGTGTATGGGGCCCCGGAGCAGACGGATGTCACTGCACCTCTGCTAACCCTACTGTGTATGGGGCCCCGGAGCAGACGGATGTCACTGCACCTCTGCTAACCCTACTGTGTATGGGCCCAGGAGCAGACGGATGTCACTGCACCTCTGCTAACCCTACTCTGTATGGAGCACTGGACAGAACGGGTGTACACTGCACCTCTGCTAAGCCTAATGTGTATGGGGCCCCGGCGCAGACGATGTCACTGCACCTTTATCTGCTAAGCATACTGTGTATGGGCCCAGAGCAGGCAGATGTCAACTGCACCTCTGCTAACCCTACTGTGTATGGGGAACAGGAGCAGATGGATGTCACTGCACCTCTGCTAACCCTACTGTGTATGGGGCCCAGGAGCAGACGGATGTCTCTGAACCTCTGCTAACCCTACTGTGTATGAGGCCACGGAGCAGACAGATGTCACTGCACCTCTGCTAACCCTACTGGGTATGGGGACCTGGAACAGAAGGGACCTCCTCTGGTAGGCAAAGGATTGTCTTCACGGATGAGTCACGTTTTCTGCTTCATTGAAAAGATGGATACGGACCTGTCTGGTGACAAATAACAGAGAACAAGCACCCTGCAGCCATTAATGGAAGAACACAAGCTGGTGATGGCATCGCTATGGTCTGGGGGTTGTTGTTTTTTTTTTTTTTTTACATTCTCTGGGCCATTCATCCATGTGGAAGGCGCTCTCATGCAATGTGGGTATGAATCCATCCTTGCACATCCTCTACTGTGAGATGCAGTCAGCTCCAGATACCTGTGACAACCTCCCAGGACCTTATAGAGTCACTCCCCGCTTGTCAAGCTTCTATCTGTGCTGCACATGGCAGGAACTCTGGCTATTAGCTGGTGGTCCTAATAATGTGACTGGAGTGTGTATCTGCTCTACAATTAAGTATCGAGTGTATACGTACAAATAAAGTGAAACAAAGCATTGGTGCACATATACAACTATCCAAAAGGGTTAAAGCTGAACTTTTAATTATTCCTCGTAAAAAATCCCAAATAAAAACTTGTCCTGCTTCCCACCACACGGAGGACTGCAGCCACATTACTGCTGGTGATCACGATCTAGCGACAACAATTTTATCTGTTTGTTTTTTTAGTATCTCTATTGGTGACTTCAGTCTTGATGTTTGTCCCCCTGATGAATCATTATCTAATGTGGGGAAACGCATTCAGCAGATCAGGTTGGCTATAGCTTCACTTATCTATATGCATCATTTAGCTGTGTGTAGGGATAGCCTCCATAGGGTGGGGTCACCCTTTGCGGGGCAGGTTCCCTGTGAGGTAGGCAGGGTTTAACAGGGAATTTTTTTTAGGTTTTGTCCAAAAATCCCTGATTGAGTACCTTATTGTTGAAGCCCCATCATCTCTGACGCTCTTGCAGTGGTGGATGAAGAAAGTGAATCCTCGTCGGACAACAACCAGGTCACACGAGTCGATACACACGGTTACATAGAGCATTTTTTGTTATACAAGAACCTGAGACAAAATGTTCTTTGTGGGTTTTTTTCTGTCTTTTTTTTTTTGGGGGGGGGGGGGGATTATTACAAGTTAAGCTTTAACCCTTAGGCTAGGTTCACACGGCTTATTTGCGGGGCGTAATTACGCCCCGCAATTACGCTGTGTGGACGGGGGCGGGAGCGGGGGGCAGGCACCTCGCCGGCCCATAGACTATCATTACCAGCGGCGCGTATACGCCGCTAGTAATTCACATGTCACTTATCTCCCCCCGCGGCGGATTCGCCGAGCAGGGAGAGGAGACGTAATCCATAGTTCTCTATGAGAACTGTGGATTACCGTAATGACTGGGACGGATTCCAGCCGTAATTTGCGCACTCCGGCGCGTAATTACAGACTGAAATACGTCCCATTTTAAGCCGTGTGAACATAGCCTTACGTCTTGCCTTTGGATAAATGTATATAAATTGATACAAGAGAGCTAAACATTTCTCATTTTAATATATTTGACATTCAGTGCATACACAATGTGGCAAAGAGCCAGAACACTAAAACCAGAGGAAGTAAATAACATTATCTCGTGACAGCGGCCCCCACCATAAACACCGCGTGGACTCTACATCGGATTTTCCACGTGACGCTCGGCTGTAGTTCACACCTCGCAGATTTAGTCCATAATTGCCGGTTCACATCTGCATCGAGGTTCCATTCAGATCCCTGGATACAGATTCCGTCAAAAATCACAGGAAAACGACGGACTCCATTGCAGTCAATAGGATCCGTCAGATGCATTCGGTGTCCACTGCAAAACAGGTACGAGTCATGAAACGGCCCCAAGTAAGAAAAAGGCCCGGACGTCCCTCCTCTGATGAGGAATCCATGCAGACACCCGGGGTGCATCAGCCCCTCTGAATAGAGACAGTCCACGTCGAAAACCGCAGCCAAATCCAACGCGTCGATCTGCCGAGCGCACACTCGGGGGGGGGGGGGGGGTGACGAGTTTAAGGGTATGTTCACACAGCGTAATTGTGGGGTGCATTCCGCAGCGTATTTGCGCTTTAATATGGCCAAAATGCGTGCTGCAATTATGTATTTACCCCTAACCCAACGCCTGAAAAGTAGTTAGTGACCAGAACATTTTTTTTAGTTTTTGCATCCTTGCGTTTCAACAGTTGTAACTTTTTTATTTTTTCAATGACGCAGTTGGATGAGGCCTCGTTTTATTCGAGACAAGTTATACTTTATGGGGGAAGATTTTAAGTTCACTTATAAATAATTGCAGTTTGTTTGTTGTTTTTTGTTTTGTTTTTTATTTTTTTTTACACCGTTCACATTTCACACTTAACATGTTAGACTAATTCTACAGGTTATTACGGTCATGTGGATACCTAATATGTGTAGGTTTTTTTGTGCGTGTAATTTAAGCACTATTTTTTATTAAATATTTTTTTTTTTTTTTTTTTTTTTTTTACACTTAGTAATGTATTAGCACATTCATATATGCTAATACATTCTAATCTGTGTCAGTATGACACAGGCAGTGATTAGGACAGCACCCAGTCACTGGCTTAGTACACAGACAGCACTGAGGCCACTCTGGGTCCCCAGGGCTGACTGTGCAGCCGTTCCCCGGGCTCTGTCGGGTCACTGGGTGTTCCGATCAACCGAAAGAGCAGGGGAACCCTTTGATTGCGTTGCGGTAACGCACCACCGCAATCAAAGGGTTAAAGCACCGGGTTGCTGAGGTTTCCTCCGCACCCTGGTGCTCGCAGGACATGCTCTGGGATCGGGGCTGTGTAGTACAGCCCCGATTCCAGCGCTGCTGCGGGGCCGGGCGCCGCAAACGCCGATGTCTGCAGACGAACCATCCGCACCAGCCAACATCTAAAGTCGGCGGGTGGTCGGTAAGGGGTTAATAGCTCTCAGAGAACTATGAATTATACCTCATCTCAACCGGTGTACAATAGAATGTCACTTCTTCGCGGTGTTAATAATAGAAGTAAATGGGGCCTATTGGTTTATTCTTAGGATTGGTGTAGGTTTGAGGTCTCTATTAGACGTATTTGTCCCCTTATTGTATGTTTTTGATCCGAAAATCGCACCCAAAAATGCAGCGACATCAGATCTAAAGGATCCACAACACCTGATGCAGCAGGATCGTCTAAGTTTTTATAGGCTGTGTGTTTGGATGTGTTGGATCACAGATCGCCTATGTTTATATAGAGCAGTGTTGTTTGATGTGGTGCGCGGATCGCTCCTATAGTTTATAAGAGGAGCTGTGTGTTTGGTGCACAGACGCTCCTATAGTTTATTATAGAGGAGCGTTGTTGGATGTGTGGTGCAGCAGGATCGATCCTATAGTTTATTATAGAGGCAGTGTGTGTTGATGGTTGTCAGCAGGATCGTCCTATAGTTTATAGAGCAGCTGTTGTTTGGCGCGCAGGACGTCCTATAGGTTATTAAGAGCAGCTGTGTGTTGATGTGTGTGATGCAGCAGATCGCTCCTATAGTTTATTATAGAGCAGTGGGTTTGATTGTTGGAGCAGCGGATCGCCCTTATAGTTTATTTAGAGGCAGCTTGTGTTGGATGTGTTGGATCAGCAGATCCTCCTATATTTATTAAGAGGAGCTGTGTGTTTGGATGTGTTGGATCAGCAGGTCCTCCCTATAGTTTATATAGAGGCAGCTGTGTTTGGATGTGTGGAGGGGCCTATAGTTTATTATAGGAGCTGTGGTTTTGGTCTCAGCAGTATTGCTCCCTATATTATTATAATGTTTTTGATGTGTGTTGGATGCAGCAGGATCGCTCCCTATAGTTTATTATAGAGGCAGCTGTGTGTTTGGATGTGTTTGGATGCCGCAGGTACACTCCGTATAGTTTATTATAGAGGCAGCTGTGTGTTTGGATGTGTGGGATGCTGCAGGAGCGCTCCCCCTAGTTGATTATAGAGGCAGCTGTGTGTTTGGATGTGTGTTGGATGCAGCAGGATCGCTCCCTATAGTTTATTATAGAGGCAGCTGTGTGTTTGGATGTGTTGGATGCAGCAGGATCGCTCCCTATAGTTATTATAGAGGCAGCTGTGTGTTTGGATGTGTTGATGCAGCAGGATCGCTCCCTATAGTTTATTATAGAGGCAGCTGTGTGTTTGGATGTGTTGGATGCAGCAGATCGCTCCCTATAGTTTATTATAGGGCTCCTGCTGCGTCTTTCGGACCAAAACTTGACATGACAATTCTTGGAACAGATCCGAATGATGCAATGAGACGCATCGGGGATCACTTGTCTGAACACCAATGCGCGTTTCATATTAAAAGCAATGTAAATCACGCTGCCATTTATTAGATACGCGTTTGGGTCCATTTCGGGTCCAACAGACGGATCCAAACACGCATATAAAAGCGTCTGTTCACATGGACCAAACACGCCATGTGAACAGACCTTTATTCTAAAGGACCAGTCTACTGCGTACATATAAATAAACCGGACGCCATTGCTCCGTGCGATGGCATTTAACCCTGGGGATCACACGGCACCACCCCAGCAATGTCGCAGGCACTTGCCATTACGCCCGGCTTTCGCTTACGTGCTGGCAACGGGCCGCGTTCCTATTCAGCATTCTGTCCTGTGCCGGAGCGGAGGCTGTCGCCCGGCGATAGGTCACCGCAGCAGCTGACAGCGACAATATGTCAGGTGACAGTGATGTTCCAAATGTCACATGTAGCAGCCCTGCCCTTATATTAGGAACTGAGCTACGAGCAGCTGAATGTGCCCCTGGTATGTCTGCCTAGGAGAAAGAGTACGGAGGCATTAATACACAGATCTGCTTCTACATATGTGTGGAATAGAAAAAAGGATCAGCTGGGAGCTTTCACCCGCACAGCCGCATTATTGGTTCGGCTATCCAAGTGACTTTTGGATCTATTTTTCAGGGTATGTTCACACGGGAGCGGATCTGCTGCAGATTTTGTTGTACGTTAAAAGGGGTTGTTTCACTCCATTGATGCATCTCACCTCAGTCCTGTTTTCTTGGTCTCAATTGGAATTCAGGGACGTGTTTACTGGCTTCTACTAGACTACAGTAGCAGCCAGGTCTGTAGCTGTAGCAACCAGTGATGGTAGTCTATCAAGGGGGGATCAGACAGGTCTGTAGCTATAGCAACCAGCTCTGGCAGCCTATCAGGAGAGATCGAACCGGTCTGTAGCTATAGCAACCAGCACTGGCAGCCTATCAGGAGAGATCGAACTGGTCTGTAGCTATAGCAACCAGCACTGGCAGCCTATCAGGAGAGATCAGACAGGTCTGTAGCTATAGCAAACAGTGCTGGCAGCCTATCAGGAGAGATCAGACAGGTCTGTAGCTAGAGCGACCAGCATCTGCAGCCTATCAGGAGATATTGGACAGGTCTGTAGCTATAGCAACCAGTGCTGGTAGCCTATCAGGAGAAATCAAACAGGTCTGTAGCTATAGCAACCAGTCCTGGCAGCCTATCAGGAGAGATAGAACAGGTCTGTAGCTATAGCGACCTGAGGAGCTGATGCAGCTCATACAAGAGGGGATATCTAGGAATAGGTAGGACACTGGTAATGGACACATATTGCTAAGTGACTTGTTTTTGCAAGATCTTTAACATAAAAAGCAGCAATCCCTGTAGCAAGACAACCCTTTTAATCATGGATTTCACTGCAGACTTTTTATAGTGACTTCAATAGAAGTCAAATTCTGCACTAAAATCTGACGAGAAACCTTTCTTGCAGATTTGCCTTCTCCCGTTGCAGTCAATGCATACTGTTCTACGAGTGTTCCCAGCATAGGGGAGTATAGGATGGAGATTAGGGCGCATCATGACCGGCTCTCCATTCTGAGCTGACATTTTCGGGAGACGGGGGCATCCCTGACATAGGTGCAGGTCCCCGAGGTTGGACTTGGACCCATCAGACTTTGACAGCGTAACCTAACGAGCTGCCACCAGTGTCTCAATCTACAAACCGACTCCATTTCCTGCTTTTACTGTGGAGTCCTTCCCTACAGACTTACACAAGATCCAGCGCACTATAAGGCAATGAGGAAACGATTGCCTCAGTAACACTGCTCTCATATGACAGCGTGTTGAAATAACTTATCAACATGTTGGGAAATCAGCTCCACAGATATCTGCCATTTCTGCTGCTTGCACGCTTGTTGCCGCGGTTTGGCAGCCGTGAAGACCAACCACGGTGGCATTCTCGGGGGCACGGGCCGCGACGACCGGTAATGACGGCAGCGGTGCGCACGAGGGCTGGACACATCCCAGGTGGCCACAGTCCCAGACATTTGCTGCTGGTGCCACATTATTTTTAGGGGTTCTCTTCTTAAAGGGAATATGTCGCCAATTTTTTTTTTCCTTATTAAATCAAGCCCCTGATCCATACACTTTTCCTCTCAGCCATTTTTATTTCCCGATTGTAGATTTCTCCATTCAATCGTCTATATAGGATTGTGGGGAAGACATTCTTGTTTGCACTGCTTTAGCAGCAGTCAGAGAGATACTTTACAGCAGCTTCATGCACATAGGATTCTTAAGACAGATTCTGTCCCATAGACGTCTATAGGAGAGTTTTCACTGTGACGGGAGAGTAGAGGGGGAGCGGTGACATCTCTTGTGACTGGTGGATCCTGTTATCTGTACACAATGGTGTCTCCTTTCAGCTTGACACTGCTTTTACTGATAATAAGCAGACAACTGAGAATCTCCCTCTACAGAACAGGAAGTGTCAGACAATTATTATTAGGCCTAGTGTCCAAAGTGAAAACTGCAGGACCTAAGAATTATTAATAAAATATTGAAAGGGATATGGAAAATAAAAAAAACAAACCAAAAATTCCTACAAAATGTGTTTAACATAAAAATGTGAGTTAAATAATAAGTCATTTTTTGATGACACATTCCCTTTAAATCCATGAAAGCCTTTATACCCGTTGTTACAAAGCCCTCCATCCTTCACACCTGTATCACACACTGCAACAACTGCAGCACAGATCAATGGATGCTAAAGGCATTGCAGAAATCATACTATATCACCAAATCACAAGGCATTATGGGAAAGGAGCTGAGAAGCGGAGGGCAAAAGAGGCAAATCAAATCTCCACACGTCTGTATGGTGCTCTCCCCAAGGAGAGAGATTCCCAATTCTGACAATATCACCAAAGCATTCAATCTCAATGTGACTCCCACAGAAGCCGAAAAGGCAGAGGGCTGCAACTCCTTGATCTCACAATTACTGGGGGTCTCGGATCCCATCAGGACACAACGAAGATCCTCTTCCAAAAATAAACCTTTATCACCTCCAAAAGTGACCCGAGAACCCATCACTTCACCCCCCTCCAGCCTGAAATACCCCCACAATACTGCCCCCGCCCCACCATACACACATCTTTGTCCCTTCTGCCTTCCCCTCTTCCATGGTAGATCGTCAGCTCTTGTGGGCAGGGTCCTCTCTCTCCTTCTGTAACAGTTTATTATTTAGTACTAAGATTGTATTAGTCCTGGTCTCTTATTATGTATTCAAACCTTTTTGGTTGTACAGCACCCTGGAATTAAAGGGGTTGTTTCACTACATTGATTCATCTCACCTCAGTCCTGTTTTCTTGGTTTCATTTTTAATTCAGGGGCGTGTTTACTGGCTTCTACTAGACTTCAGTAGATGCCAGGTCTGTAGCTATAGCAACCAGTGCTGGCAGCCTATCAGGAGAGATCAAACAGGTCTGTAGCTATAGCGACCTGAGGAAAAAACTTGATGCAGTCCATACAAGAGGGGATATCTAGGAATAGGTAGGACACTGATAATGGACATATATTGCAAAGTGACTTGTTTTTGCAAGATCTTTCACATAAAAAGCAGCGATCACTGTAGTGAGATAACCCTTTTAATAACGCTCCAAAATGATAATGATAATAATCTCTCATACTGGTCACTGGAAGTTTAGCATGACCCCTCATGGCAAAGAACTGTCTGAGGATCTGAAGGAAAGAACTGTTGCTCTACATAAAGATGTCTGAGGCTATAAGAAGAAGCCAGCACCCGACATGAGCTGCAGCGACGGGGGCCAGCACTCTGACACTGAGCTGCAGCGCGGGGGCCAACACCCTGACACTGAGCTGCAGCGGGGGGACCAACACCCCGACACTGAGCTGCAGCGCGGGGGCCAACACCCTGACACTGAGCTCCAGCGCGGGGGCCAACACCCTGACACTGAGCTCACAGCTCGGGGGCCAAACACCCTGACACTGAGCTCCAGCGCGGGGGCACACTGACTTGACTTTCCCGGCGGGGGCCACACCCTGACATGAGCTCCAGCGGGCTGGGGGCCAACAACCATACACTGAGCTCAGCGCGGGGCCCAACATCCTGACCACTGAGCTCCAGCGCGGGGGCCAACACCCTGACACTGAGCTCCAGCGCGGGGGCCAACACCCTGACACTGAGCTCCAGCGCGGGGGCCAACACCCAGACACTGAGCTCCAGCGCGGGGGCCAACACCCAGACACTGAGCTCCAGCGCGGGGGCCAACACCCTGAGACTGAGCTGCAGCGCGGGGGCCAACACCCTAACACTGGCTGCAGCGCGGGGGCCAACACCCTGACACTGAGCTCCAGCGCGGGGGCCCAAAAACCCCCGACATGAGCTGCAGCAAGACCATACAGGGGTTTAACAAGACAGGTTCCACTCAGCACAGACCTCACAGAAGCCGAGTGCACCTGCTTAGCGTTATATTCAGAGACTTATGCTGCCAGCATTGCTGCAGAGGCTACAGGGGTCGTGGGGGTTAGCCTGTCAGTGCTCAGACCATACACTGCATCAAATTGGTCTGCATGGCTGTCGTCCCAGAAGGAAGTCTCTTCTACAGATGATGCATAAGAAATCCTGCAAACAATCTGCTGAAGACAAGTAGACTAAAAACCTTGTCCTGTGGTCAAGGTGAGATCAGATGAGATCAAGACAAACTAATTTGGTTCAGATGGTGTCAGGCGTTTGTGTCGGCAACCGGGTGAGGAGAACAAAGACAAGTGTTTCTGCCTACAGTCAGGCATGGTGGGGGAGTGTCATGGTTTGGGGCTGCATGAGAGCTGCCGGTTGTGGGGAGCTACAGTTCATTGAGGGAACCAGAAATGCCAACATGTACTGCGACATCCTGAAGCATTGTATGATCCCCTCCCTTTTAGGCAGCAGGGCAGTATCCAACATGATAGTCACCCCAAACACCTCCAATACCACCCCTGCCTTGCTGAAAAAAAACCCAAAAACATGAGGTTAAAGGTGCTGGACTGGCCAAGCGTTTCCAGACCTAAACCCTATGGGGCATCTGTGGGGCCTCCACAAATGGAAGGTGGAGGAGCGCAAGGTCTCTACCATCCACCAGCTCCGTGATATCGTCATGGAGGAGGGAAGAGGATTCCAGTGACTGCAACCTGTGAAGCTCTAGTGACCTCCATGCCCAAGAGAGTTAAGACAGAGCTGGAAAATAATGGAGACCACACAAAATATTTAGACTTTTGGGCACAATTTGTTCATTTAACTTAGAGGTGTATTCACTTTTGATGTCACTTTTTGCTAGCGGTTTATGGCTGTGGCGAGTTATACTGAAGGTGCACCAAATTTACACTGTTGAGGTATGTTCACACGGCGTCCTTGCAGATGGTAATTCGGCACGTGATTGCACTGCAATATGCCCAAATTACGCCCTGTAACTGCGCTAATTCATAGCTCTCATTGAGAACTATGATTACCTACCATTTTTCCCCAAAGTGCATTACACGACGGGAGAAAGAAGCGACATGTCGCTTCTTCCCGGCGCTTACGCACCTGGGAAAATGAAGTTGAATGGGGACCATCCCAGAGCGCTTTAGAAGTACATGCTGGCCAGCACGTACTTCTAAAAAAAATCCGACGTATTGTGGCGCGCACAGGTACGCTAACATAGCCTGTCCACCGAATACTTTACGCTGTACTGAAGTGTCAGATCTTCAGTGTTGTCCCAAGAAAAGATATAACATAATATATACAAAAATGTGAGGGGTGTACTTACTTTGTGAGATACTGTAGGTATACGGTAATTTGCTATTTAAGAACAGTGGGAAGGAGGTTTTTGAGAGCCTTGGAAAACCCCTTTAAGCACTGTCACGCCAGATAGGAGACATCACTTTCGTTTTCTGATCAGAGTGAACTATGGGGCGGATTTTGATGCAGATCAGCCCCACTTCGGTTGCCCCATGCGGATTAGGATTCTGCATCAAAGAAGTGACTTATCATGGGTTTTTTTTCTGCGGGAACTACAATGCAGAATTCATGCAGATTATCTCCATTTCACATCTCAGCTGCTTGTTGTGGGATCTGGTCAAATGTCACGTCAAGTCACATAAGATAAAACAAATGTGTTAAAAGGATAAAAAGATCGGAGAGCTTGACGCGTTTCACGCTCGGACCAGCACATCTTCAAGAGATGAGAAACTACAAATAACCGTTAGGTTAAAAGAACTTGACGCGTTTCACACTCGGATCAGCAAGTCTTCGGGAGACGAGACAAACTACAAATAACCGTTAAAAGAACAATTGGCCAATCGTGACTGGATAAAAGCAGTCTGGTGGTGCAATGGCAAGGGAAATGGTGTACAAGAAACCAATATCATGTAAAGGAATAAGACCGTGACAATGTATAACCATCAATAAAAGACCATGTCTGTAAAACTTCGCCAAAGACAGAAAGTTTATAGGATGTACACATTGCAGAGTGTTAGAGGGGTTTTACCACAAAGGCATTTCATGCCTGGTTTGTCCTGCTCCAGCTTTCAATGTGTTCAAAAGGCGGCGTACCATAGGATATAGAACAGTGTGATTTGTATCAATGCTGGTGCTCAGAGAAATCCACGTTAGTAGGAGGATAATAATCCAAGGTGATAGATCCAGCACATCGGTAAAAAATGCAAAATCCCAATAAAAAAGTTCATGCTATAAAAGCACATCCTGAAGCAACCTGCGCTCATGCCTTGCATGTTTCAAGCCTTCTGGAAGATAGGGCACCTAGTCTTAGTCATATGACTAAGAGCCCTATTTTCATAATGCTTGAAACATGTAAGGCTTGAGCGAAGGTTGCTTCAGGTTGTGCTTTTTTCTTTTATAGCAGGAACTGTTTTATTGGGATTTTGCAATAAAGTTTGCATTTTTTACCAATGTGCTGGATCTACTACCTTGGATATCATGTGACCCAGCAAGCTTGATCACAGTGTGCCCAATCTACATAAACAGACCTTTGTGTGTATAAAGAGCTGTGAGCAGCTACAATGTAGCTGAGTGGTTAGCACTTCTGCCTTTCAGCACAAGGGTCCTAGGTTCAAATTCCTGAAGGAGTCAAATGTGGATTTTTTTTTTTCAATGCACATACCTGATTGAGGCTTCTTTTTTTCTTTTATTTGACAAATAACTAAGGAGTACAGGAGTAGAATGACAGCACATGGGATTGAACACTCGCTCAGCAGGAGGTGTGTGATTACATAAGTGAATACAGAGGAGGGAGAGTACAATGTAGACCTGGGGTTGACACTCGCCTTCAGCAAGGAGTCTGTGTAATTACTAAGGAGTACAGAGGTCGGGATTTGTTAGAATGACAGCACCTGGGGTTGAGGCTCCTAGCGTGAGTGTGTGTTTATTACTAAAGATACAGAGGACAGGAGTAGAATGACAGCACATGGGACTAAACACTCACTCAGCAGTGAGTGTGTGTAATTTCTAAGGAGTACAGAGGATGGGAGTAGAATGACAGGACCTGGGGTTGTACAGTCACTCAGCAGTTAGTGTGATTACTAAGGAATACAGAGGACAGGAGTAGAATGACAGAACCTGGGGTCGAACACTCGCTCAGCAGTGAGTGTGTGTGATTACTAAGGCCATGTTCACACGGCTAACTGCGGGACGTAATTCAGTCCGTAATTACAAGCCTAGTGTGCCAATTACGGGCTGAATCTGTCCCAGTAACTACGATAATCCACAGTTCTCAGAGAACTATGGATTACGTCTCCTCTCCCTGCTCGGCGAATACCCGGGGGGGGGGGGGGGGGGGCAATAATTCACCTGTGAATTACCAGCGGCGTATACGCGCTGCTGGTAATGACTCTCTATGGGCCGGCGAAGCGCCGGCCCCCCGCTCCCTCCCCGCCCCCACGGCGTAACTACGTCCCGGAGTGAACCCGTGTGAACATAGCCTAAGGGGCCGTTCACATGACACATTGGCCCGGAAACCAGACGGGATTGTTGCGGGTTATCCTGTTTTGCGGCCGTCCTCCGGCCGCGGGGGAGGGGGGGGGGGGCGGCTTTTCTCGCAAATTTAAAAGGAGAACGCCCCCCCCCCCCTCTCTTTTCTTGAAAATGTTCCGTCCGGAAACCGGACGGGGGGGGGTTTGGGCTTTTGTACAATATTTTGTGCCGGACCGCCGGCGACAAAACAGTCGGTCGGAAAACCCGTGCAGTGGGCGTGGGACTGCTGCACGGGTTTTCCATAGCGCCCCGTTCTGCTCTTTTTCGGTCGGTTTTTCAGGCAGTCTGAAAAACCGCAAACCGGCTGAAAAACCAGCCGAAAACCCGTGCCATGGGGACATGCCCTAAGGGTACAGAGGACAGGAGTAGAATGACAGCATCTGGGGTTGTACGCTCAGCAGTGCCGAGGCAATCTTTTTATCCTGTCATGTTAAGTCACGACAGGTCGCTTTTCTTCTTCTGCATCAGAATTCACTGTGAACAATGGTGCCGATTCTGACGCACGTTAGCCCTATTTCAATGGAGTTTGTCCAAATCTCAGGCGTCCAACGCAAAACACAGTGGATTCTGCACCAAACTAGCAACAGGTGAAGTTTTTCTTTCTGCGTCGCAAACTATAGTGTGAACGAGGTCAGAGATTCTGAGGCAAAATAGCTCAATTTCATGCGAATCAGAGCGGTTTCTGCGTCAAATCAGTACGAACGATGGCGCAGATTTCCCTATTTCAATGCAAATCAGAGCGAATTCTGCACCAAAGCGATAGGCGATCACTGTTTTTTCACTGTGAACAGCATTGCAGATTTTGCTGCAGATTAGCTCTATTTTAAATCAGAGCGAACTCTGCGTCAAAACAACGACGTATCACCATTTTCTTTTTCTTCCAGTGTGAACAAAGGCGCTGCCTGACATCAAGTCTGGTCAGATCCTGCGTCACTTATTCCCCCGCCCACCCCGGAGTGAGCAAAGATGCAGATTTTGCCACAGATTTGCCCTATTTCACATCTTGGTTACAGAATCTGCTCAGATCCCGTGTAATTTTTTTCCTGCGCTGCAGTATGAAAGTCGTTGCGGATTTTGCCGCAGATCGGCCCTATTTTAATGTGAATCAGTGCAGACTCTGCGCCAAAGCGATAACCGGTCACCTCTTCTTCTCAGTCTGTAGTCAGAGCGACCAGAAAAGACTTAATTTCTGGGCTTCTGTTACGATGATACAGGCCGTCCCCGGGTTACGAACGGGATGGGGACTGTAGGTTTGTTAAAGTTGAATTTGTATGTAAGTCGGAACAGGTCGATTTATTAAATGTAATTCCAGCACAAAAGGTTTGTTTTTAGTTTTGGATAGTGCAGGGAAGGGTTTTTACATTTGTTTTGCTGTATCTGCCCCTGTTTAGAGAATTTCACCTCATGTGCTGCTGTGGCATGCTGGTACTTGTCGTTCCACAGCTACTATCTGCTGTGGAACATGGAACTACAAGTGCCAGCACTCCCCATAAGTCTCCGTTTGTAACTAGGGGACAGTAAATTGGAACGGTGTAAGTTGGGGACTGTCTGTATATACAAAATATCTTAAATCTACATAGGAAATACATTAGTGCTAAAAAGCAACTAGAATATGAGATATATAAGGCGCTAAGACTACTTATTTAAACAGAAGTTTAATTAGAACATAACAGAAGATAAAAAGTTTATGGACCTACGCGTTTCTCGCTAAGCAGCGTTTCCTCAGGTCCTGTAGAGCAGTGTAACATCACAGTTTAAAT
Organism: Phyllomedusa bahiana; assembly: GCA_025379985.1. Classification (NCBI taxonomy): domain Eukaryota; kingdom Metazoa; phylum Chordata; class Amphibia; order Anura; family Hylidae; genus Phyllomedusa; species Phyllomedusa bahiana. The sequence goes on along the minus strand of JAODAL010007216.1, from coordinate 51,826 downwards.
AAAGTGAAGATGCGAGAAAAAAAACACAACACCTATCTGCTGACATTTAAAGGGGTTGTCTCACTAGATTGATTCATCTTACCTCAGTCCTGTTTTCTTGGTTTCACTTTGAATTCAAGGCGTGTTTACTGGCTTCTACTAGGCTGCAGTAGAAGCAAGGTCTGTAGCTATAGTCGGACCATCGGAGGATGACAGGTCAGCATATCAGTCAGGAGAGATCAAACAGGTCTGTAGCTATAGCGACCAGTGCTGGCAGCCTATCAGGAGAGATTGAACAGGTCTGTAGCTATAGTGACCTGAGGAGCTGATGCAGCCCATACAAGAGGGGATATCTAGGAATAGGTAGGACACGGTTAATGGACACATATTTTAGTTTTTGCAAGATCTTTAACATAAAAAACAGCAATCCCTGTAGTGAGACAACCCCTTTAAAGCAGAGTCATTAAAGAAGCAACGTTCTGCAACCCTTGGGAGCAGAGAAAAAGAGGCGCCCTGTCTTGTGTTTTGTTTTTCGCTATACAGCATTAAAGCTACATAGAATATTCTCTTTTTTATCTATAGATTTATCATAAGTATTAGGTGTGTGATAGATTTTTTAATTGTGAAATCTATGTTTTTCACATATAAGTAAGGCAATTGCCGGTAACAGCAGCCTCGCTTTGACATTACCATCAGATGTGCAGTTTAAACGGTGATGCACTCATTGTTATCACTGAACCGGAGGAAGCGTGTCAAGCGTATACGTGAAACGCGTTGTCCTCCCTGCCACGGGTTCTATTTTACTCTTTTATGATACTTTTGTTGTGACCAATAAACCAAAAATCTTATAATTTTCTGTAATGTTTATTCAATAATGCAACGTTTTATAAACAAAGCCGTGTTCACATCCTATACTTTACTATTTGACGGTACACAGTCGATTAAAAAAAAAAAAAGAAACGACGCGCCACTTCTTTTCAGATGAGCTAAATTACGATCGGAAAATGCACCACGTGTGATTGATGCCACTGATTTTTTTTTTATCTATGACAACTGTATCTTACATAGCTTGGGTTGTATTTCAACGAAATTACGCCCGAAGTACGGTTAAAAAGACAGCGTGAACACCCCTTAATAGTAAGCCAGCACGTAGGGCCCAAAATATCCACTGCTTTTTTTTTTTTTTTTTTATTAAACAATAAAACCCCTCCACCGGAAACGGAGGATTTTAAAGAATTTGCCCTTTTCTTACCAGTGTGAATTACGGTGCAGGTTTTACATGGGATCCACGTCAAATTTATTCTACACTTGGATGTTCTGAGGTCAGATAACAAAGCCGATGGTTTTGAATAAAAAAAAAAAACACACAAAAAAAAAACGTAGAACCTGTTTTATGCACCACCGGAAAATGGCAGATTATAGTACTGGTCTATTGAATGGTGCGCCCAAAAACTGACCCCAAAAAAAAAAAGTGTAAAATATTGGTCAGATTCGGATTAGAATCCAACCAGTCCTTAGGCTATGTTCACACGGATTATAAGTGGACGTCTTTAAGTCCGTAAGTACACACCGGAGTGCGCAAATTACGGGCTGAATACCGTCCAGTAACTACGGTAATCCACAATTCTCATAGAGAACTATGGATTACGTCTCCTCTCCCCACTCGGCGAATCCGCCGCGGGGGGAGATAAGTGACATGTGAATTACCAGCGGCGTATATGAAAGTCTATAGGCCGGCGAAGTGCCGGGCCCCCGCTCCCGCCCCCGTCCACACGGCGTAATTGCGGGGCGTAATTACGCCCTGCAACTAAGCCGTGTGAACCTTGCCTTAGGCTATGCCTCCACAGCAAAGTGGAAATACCGTCAAAAATCTGACAGCATTTTCACTTTGTTGGGATGCGCCGCCTTTATTTGCACAAAAAAAAAGCAAAATGCGCGCCGCAATTATGCTGTGTGAACATAGCCTAAGGGTATATTCACACGGCATTTTTGGATCCAAAACAGTTCCAACACGTATCCAGCACGCAGCTGTGTGTTTGGCTGCAGCAGGATCGCTCCCTATAGTTATTATAGAGGCAGCTGTGTGTTTGGATGTGTTGGATGCAGCAGGATCGCTCCCTATAGTTTATTATAGAGGCAGCTGAGTGTTTGGATGTGTTGGATGCAGCAGGATCGCTCCCTATAGTTTATTATAGAGGCAGCTGAGTGTTTGGATGTGTTGGATGCAGCAGGATCGCTCCCTATAGTTTATTATAGAGGCAGCTGTGTGTTTGGATGTGTTGGATGCAGCAGGATCGCTCCCTATAGTTTATTATAGGGCTCCTGCTGCGTCTTTCAGATCAAGAATTGAAAGGACAGCTTGGAACGGATCCGAAAGACGCAGTGAGACGCATCAGATAACTCGTGTGAACGCCGATACGTGTTTTATATTGAAAGCAATGTAGATCACACTGCTATTTGTTAGATACAAGTTTGGGTCCATTTGGGCTCCGACAGATGGATCCAAACACGTATCGAAAAGCGTATGTTCACACGGACCCAACACACTGTGTGAACAGACCCCAACAGTTCATGTATATAGACACTACGGCGGCAACAGTTTTTTGTCAAAAAATAAACCAAAACTCTGGCACAGGCCTCATGGGACCTGTCGCCCCTCGTGTGTGGACTACAATGCGGTTTTCCATAGAAAAAAATAAAATTAAAATGGAGGTGAAAAACGCTTTAAATATTGAACGGTCGCGTCATCGTCGGTGCCCACAGCCGCGCAGTGTGAACTGCGACGTGTTATTTTCCCATAGAAAAGAATGAAAAGGAATAGGGGGCGATTTGGAGACAGAAAACGCTTCAAGGATCGACCGGTAGCTTCATCGTTGGCGCCCAAAGCCGTGCAGTGTGAACTGCGTCGTGTTGACAATCAATTGGGGGGCGTTTTTGATGCTGTTTTGGACATAGAAAACCGCTCTGAAATCAGCAGTGTGAACAGAAGCTTAGGGTATGTTCACACGGCTTATTTGGACGCCGTTTTCAAAGCGTTTCCGCTCCCAAAACAGCATCAAAACCTCATCTGAAACGCACGTCTCCAGAAGAGGTTTTACGGTATTGTTCACACAGCGTGTTGGGTCCATGTTAACATATGTGTTTGGAGCCGTTGGAACCAAACACGCATCTAACAAATAGCAGTGTGATCTTCATTGCTTTTTAATATGAAATGCGCATTGGCGTTCACACGAGTGATCTGATGCGTCTCACTGCGTCTTTCGGATCCATTCCAAGAATTTTCATGTCAATTCTTGGTCCGAAAGATGCAGCAAGAGCCCTATAATAAAGTATAGATAGCGATCTTGCTGCAGCCAAACATTGGGTCCGTTCCACGCTGCTTTTTTTGGATTCGATTTTCAGATCCAATACGGATCCAAACACGCTGTGTGAACGGTCACTTAGACGCATTTCTCACCACGTTTTTGGACGAGATTTTCACCCATGCAAATTAATAGCTGGGTAAAAAAAAAAAAAACGCGCCAAAGGGCATGTTCACACGGCGTGTTGTGGTGCATACTGTGCGGCGTGACACTACAGCGGGTATTTTAGGGTATGTAGTTCCGGCGTGTTGGGTCTGTGTGATCATATGATATTGGATGTGTGTTTGGGTCCATCTAGAGCAGGGGTTCCCAAACTCCAGTCCTCAGGGCCCACCAACAGCTCATGTTTTCTGGCTTTCCTTAGCATTGCACAGATGATATCATTATTGTCAGTGCATTCTGTGGGAGATCCTGAAAACATGACCTGTTGGTGGGTCCTGAGGAATGGAGTTTGGGAATCCCTGGTCTAGATGGACCCAAACCCACATCTAGCAATGAGCAGTGTGATTTTATACTGCTCGCAATGTAAAACATGTATCAGCGTTCACACGAGCGATCTCCAATGCGTCTCATTGCGTGTTTCGGATCCGTTCCAAGTTGTCATGTCAATTCTTGATCTGAAAGATGCAGCAGGAGCCCTATAATAAACTATAGGGAGCGATCCTGCTGCAGCCAACACGGATCCAAACACACAGCTGCCTCTATAATAAACTATAGGGAGCGCTCCTGCTGCATCCAACACATCCAAACACACAGCTGCCTCTATAATAAACTATAGGGAGCGATCCTGCTGCAGCCAACACATCCAAACACACAGCTGCCTCTATAATAAACTATAGGGAGCGACCCTGCTGCATCCAACACGTCCAAACATACAGCTGTCTCTATAATAACTATAGGGTGCGATCCTGCTGCATCCAACACATCCAAACACACAGCTGCCTCTATAATAAACTATAGGGAGCGATCCTGCTGCATCCAACACATCCAAACACACAGCTGCCTCTATAATAAACTATAGGGAGCGATCCTGCTGCATCCAACACATCCAAACACACAGCTGCCTCTATAATAAACCATAGGGAGCGATCCTGCTGCATCCAACACACATCCAAACACACAGCTGCCTCTATAATAAACTATAGGGAGAGATCCTGCTGCAGCCAACACATCCAAACACACAGCTGCCTCTATAATAAACTATAGGGAGCGATCCTGCTGCATCCAACACACATCCAAACACACAGCTGCCTCTATAATAAACTATAGGGGGCGATCCTGCTGCATCCAACACACAGCTGCCTCTATAATAAACTATAGGGAGCGATCCTGCTGCATCCAACACACATCCAAACACACAGCTGCCTCTATAATAACTATAGGGAGCGATCCTGCTGCATCCAACACATCCAAACACACAGCTGCCTCTATAATAAACTAGAGGGAGCGATCCTGCTGCATCCAACACACATCCAAACACACAGCTGCCTCTATAATAACTATAGGGAGCGATCCTGCTGCATCCAACACATCCAAACACACAGCTGCCTCTATAATAAACTATAGGGAGCGCTCCTGCTGCAGCCAACACGTATCCAAACACGCAGCTTCATGCGGGATACGTGTTGGATCCGCTCGCCACTGCGTTTTGGGTGCGATTTACGGACCCAACACGCCGTGTGATCATACCCTTAGACACGTTTCTCGGCAACACCTATGCAAATTAATACCCAGATCAAAAAACGCTCCAAAGGGCATGTTCACACGGCGTGTTGTGGTGCATACTGTGCGGCGTCACAATACAGCGGGTCTCTAGGGTCGTTTAAAACACGGCGATTGTGGTGCGTACTGTCGAGCGTCACAATACAGCGGGTATCTTAGGGTCTGATCCACGGCGTATTGCGGTGCGTACTGTGCGGCGTCACAATACAGCGGGTATCTAGGGTCTGTTCACACGGCGTTTTGTGGTGCGTACTGTGCGGCGTCACAATACAGCGGGTATCTAGGGTCTGTTCACACTGCGTATTGCGGTGCATACTGTGCGGCGTCACAATACAGCGGGTATCTAGGGTCTGTTCACACGGCGTATTGTGGTGCGTACTGTGCGGCGTCACAATACAGCGGGTATTTAGGGTATGTTCATATGGCGTGTTGTGGTGCGTACTGTGCGGCGTCACAATACAGCGGGTATCTAGGGTCTGTTCACACGGCGGGTTGTGGTGCGTACTGTGCGGCGTCACAATACAGCGGGTATCTAGGGTCTGTTCACACGGCGTATTGCGGTGCGTACTGTGCGGCGTCACAATACAGCGGGTATCTAGGGTCTGTTCACACGGCGTGTTGAGTCCGTGTGAACATAAGCTTTTGGATGAGTGTTTGGGTCTGGTCTAGAGGGACCCAAAACACGCATCTAACAATGAGCAGTGAGATTTTACACTGCCCGCAATATAAGACACGTATCGGCGTTCACACGAGTGACCTCCAATGCGTCTCATTGCGTCTTTCGGATCCGTTAAAAGCATTGTCCTGTCAATTCTTGGTCCGAAAGACGCAGCAGGAGCCCTATAGGGCGCGATCCTGCTGCAGCCAACACACAAGCTACATGTAGGATACGTGTTGGATCCGATTGCCGCTGCATTTTGGGATGCAATTTTCAGATCCAAACACACTGTGTGATCACACCCTTAGGGGCCGTTCACACGGCTTATTTCGGCGCGGATTGGCTGCAGTACGGTGCCAATCCGTCGCAGTAATTACGGTAATCCACAGGTCTCATAGAGAACAGTGGATTCCGTCGCTCCTCCCCGCTCGGCGAATCCGCCGCGGGGGGAGAAAGTGACATGCACATTATCCAGGCGCAATACGCGCCGTGGATAATGCAAGTCTATGGGGCCGGCGGGCCGCGCCCCCACACCTTATTCAAGCCGTAATTGCGAGCGCAATCCGGCTCGCAATTCCGTCTTGAATAAGCCGTGTGAACCGGGGCTTAGGCTATGTTCACGGCGTAATTGCGGGGACGGATTTCGCCGGCAATTACGCCATGTGCTATGCTCTATGAGAACTGTGGATTACCGTAATGACTGGGACGAATATCAGCCGTATTGCAGCGCAGTACTGCACGAATTACGGACTGAAATCTGTCCCAAAATCAGCCGTGTGAACATGGCCTTAGACACGTTTCTCAGCAACACTGTTTTCACCTATGCAAATTAATAGCCAGGTCAAAAAACAGGCGTCAAGATTGACAGGACACTTCTTCTTCAGCGCCCAAAACAGCTTCCAAAGCAGCGCGCGAAAACCTCGTCGTGTGTGAACTACAGACGCTGCTTCACATAAGAATCAATGCAATGAACTGGGGGCGTTTTGGACGCTGTTTTGATGCAGAAATGCTCCATAAACCGCATCATAATCAGCCGTGTGAACAGCCTCCTGGTCACCACCCCAGAAAGCTGCAGCCGCTGACAGCTGTCACCATCACCGAGCAGCCAGTGGCAATAATCATTAACCAGACAGGTGAGTAAACAGCCCCCGGGAGCCGGGACGATCCCCCTCCACCTCCGGGGCTGTGGAGAGGAGGCAGCAGCCGCCACCACCTCCCCTCCCCCGCTGTTTACCATCTCGACCGAAACCAGCGAGGCCTAGTGCGCAGCCGCCAGACCAGCGGCCTCGATTTCTGCACCCGGCCCGCCTCCCCTCACCAGCAGCGCCGGCGCGGCCGCCTTATGCGAGGCCGCGGTCTGTGCGCACCCGACTAGGCCTCATCGATAGAAAACATTGGAGCAGAGGCGCCCAGAGCTCCGGCAGCAGCAGGATCCGACCGCATCGTACTCACTTTTGCCATTGCATTGGCCGCAGAGCATCAGGATGACAGCGATGAGTGCCAGCAGGGCGCAGCAGCTCCGTGCGGGGTTATTATTGGGGTGCCCCACACCCCCCAGCACATCCTGTCCCATCGCCCAAAGCTTTCTCCTCGGCTTCCGATCGTACGATTTCCCAGCAGATTTTTTTTTGTTTTGTTCTTCCTTCTCCTCGGTCGCCCAGACAGATCGTCGCTGTATCGTCCGCAGATCAGTGGCCCTTATGCGATCATGTGGCTGACAGCCGGCAGCGTGCGCTCGTGGAACAGCAGATCAGATCCTGCGATCGCATCGGCCGATCAGTCCGATTGGTTTTGGTTTTTAAAAAAAAATAAAAAATAGTTGTTTTTTTTTTCAGAATCCGAAATAAAACCCAGGAAGCGACGAGGACGCAGCTTGTGGCCGAGATCAGCGCAGGGGGTCCCCTCACAACAACATCAACAATGCGGGGATCGCCTCCAGCTCACAGGGGCCCCCGGGGCACGAGCCGTAGCAGCGCCTACAACGGAGGCTTCAGTCGTTGACAGATCGTGTGCGGCCCAGCCCCCCCGACTCTGCCTCCTCCGCTCGGACCGACCCCCGCTCCTCCAGCGATCCGCGCCCGACGAGCAGGCGAAGCCCCAAAACACATGAGAGGAAAAAATGCGGCGCGGGCGAGAAATCGGGATCAAAACCCAGACATGTATCACTAGTTCTTGCGAAGTCTCTCTCGTCAGCTCCCCCCCCGCCTCCTCCTCCTGTCCGACCAATATCCAACCAGTAAACAAGAGCTGTTAGTCAGCTGGGAGAGGAGGGGAAGCCGCGGGAACATGTGGAGCGGAGCCGACTGGAATGGCGTCAGGTCACTGTACACGGAGGACGGAGCGCAGCAAGACGGGCCTGGTTACCCATAGCAACCTATCAGAGCCCACAGCGACCAATCAGAGCACAGCTTCTATTTCTCCACAGAAGCTTTACAAATTAAAGCTGTGATCTGATTGGTCATTGTTGCCCGTAGCAACCAATCAGAGCACCGCTTCTATTTCTCCACAGAAGCTTTACAAATTAAAGCTGTGATCTGATTGGTCATTGTTGCCCATAGCAACCAATCAGAGCACAGCTTCTATTTTCCCACAGAAGCTTTACAAATTAAAGCTGTGATCTGATTGGTCACTGCTGTCCTATAGAGGCAAACGGTCCATGTTGCCCATAGCAACCAATCAGAGCACCGCTTCTATTTCCCCACAGAAGATTTACAAATTAAAGCTGTGATCTGATTGGTCAATGGGTCCTATATAATCAAACTGACCCTGTTGCCCATAGTAACCAGTTACAGCACAGCCTTAATTTTCTCCACAGCAGCTGTAGAAATTAAAGCTGTGACCTGATTGATCAATGCTGTCCTATATAGTGAAACGGTTCTTGTTGCCCATAGCGACCAATCAGAGCACAGCTTTCATTTTCCCCACAGCAGCTGTAGAAATTAAAGCAGTTATCTGATTGTTCAATGGGGTCCGATATAGTGAAACGGTCCTTGTTGCCTATAGCAACCAATCAGAGCCCATAGCGAACAATTAGAGCATAGCTTCTATTTTCCCCACAGCAGCTGTAGAAATTAAAGCTGTGAACTGATTGTTCAGTGGGGTCCTATATGGTCAAACGGTCCTTGTTGCCCATAGCAACCAATCAGAGCACAGTTTTCATTTTCCCCACAGCAGCTTTAGAAATTAAAGCTGTGATCTGATTGGTCAGTGGGCCCTATTTTATCCAAACTGTCCCTGTTGCCCATAGCAACCAATCAGAGCACAGCTTTCATTTTCCCCTCAGCAGCTATAGAAATTAAAGATGAGATAGGATTGGTCAGTGGGCGAGATATAGTCACGGTTTCATTGTTGCCCATAGCAACCGACCAGAGTTCAGCTTTCATTTTCCCCACAGCAGCTTTAGAAATGAAAGCTGTGATCTGATTGGTCAGTGGGCCTTATATAGTCAAGGTTTCCTTGTTGCCCATAGCAACCGACCAGAGTTCAGCTTTCATTTTCCCCACAGCAGCTTTAGAAATGAAAGCTGTGCTCTGATTGGTTAGTTTTACCTGAAGACCGTAGACTTTATTGATCCAAACTGTCCCTGTTGCCCATAGCAACCAATCAGAGCTCAGCTTTAATTTTCACAGAGCAGCTTATAGAATAAGAGTTGAGCTCTGATTGGTTACTATTAGCAACAAGGCCAGTTGCTAATAGCAACTGGGTCTCAATTATCAAAACTATGTTTGTGGCCCATAGCAACCAATCAGAGCACAATTTTTATTTCTTAGGCTGCTCTGGAAAAAAGTAAAGTTGAGACCTAATCGGTTGCTACGGGCAGCACAGACAAGGTAAATCTGGCCTTGTTGCCAATAGCAACTAGTCAGGTCCAAGCTTTCATTTCATTTCTGTGGCCTGTTCTCTTTAGACAGTTTTCATAAATCTGCCCCACTGAGGGGGGACGTGACAGGTGCAGTCACACGACATTTCATCCAGGTGATAGCCCCATTCACAAGCTGATCAACGCCACAGTGGTGACACGAATTACAGCGTCTATGCTGAAAACAATGAGGCACACGATGCACAGGATGTTCATGCATAGTGCGACTCCAAATAGGTGGGAACATGTGCTGTGTGAACATAGCCTAAGAGACACTGTGTCTATAACAGAACTGACTCACTGTCTTTCTCATATTTATCTCTGTGTCTCCTATCTATCTATCTCATATCTATCTATATCATATCTATCTATCTATCTATCTATCCCATATCTATCTATCTATCTATCTATCTATCTATCTATCTATCTATCTATCTCATATCTATCTATCCCATATCTATCTATCTATCTATCCCATATCTATCTATCTCATATCTATCTATCTCATATCTATCTATCCCATATCTATCTATCTCATATCTATCTATCTATCCCATATCTATCTATCTATCTCATATCTATCTATCTATCTCATATCTAGCTATCTCATATCTATATATCTATCTAAATATCTATCCAATATCTCCCTATCTATTTATCTATCTATCTATCTATCCCATATCTATTTATCTATCTCATATCTATCTATCTCATATCTATCTATCTGTCCGTCTTTCTCATATTTATCTCTTTGTATCTCATATTAATATAGCTCATATCTATCTTTCTATATTTATCCAGCTCACATTTACCTGTCTGTCTCTATTTCATCTTTCTGTATTTCCTTTATCTTTATCTATCTGTATTTATGTCTATTAATCCCATATTTATCTTTATGTAGCTCATATCTATGTAACTATTTCATCTATCTCTCTTATATCTATCTACCTTTATCTGTGTCTATATATCAATCTCTTACTTGTCTCTACGTATCTCATATCTACATTTCTATTTTATCTATCTTCTATTTATCTCATATTTACCAATCTCATTTATTACTATAAATCTCATATCTGTGTCTATGTATCTCATATCTATCTACGTATCTCTCGCTATCTATCTATCTATCTATCTATCTATCTATCTATCTATCTCTCATATGTATCGCATTGATATATCTCATATCTATCTGTCTATCTATCTAATATTTATCTCTGTGTCGCATACCTATATATCTTTTTTATCTATCTTTCTATCTATTTATCTGTCTCTCTGTGAGAGAGTCAAATTTTCAGTTTTGTGATGTGTAGGAATAAAACACATTGTTTTTCCAAAATAGCATCAGGATGAGTGCTGCAATTTTTTCCTATTACTATCTTTTTTACCTATCTCATATTTATCTCTGTCTCATATCTATATATCTCTTTTATCTATATCTATCTGTCCGTGTTTCTCATATTTATCTCTATGTATCTCATATCTATCTGTCTATATTTTTATCCACCTCATATTTATCTATTTATCTGTGTCTGTCTCTATTTCATCTTTCTGAATGTCATTTATCTCTCTCTTTCTGTCATATTTATCTGTCTCATATCTATGTATCTCTTTCATCTATCTATCTATCTATCTATCTATCTATCTATCTATCTATCTATCTATCCGTCTTTCTCCTATTTATCTCTGTTTATCATATCTGTCTATATTTATCCACCTCATATTTATCTATTTCTCTGTGTTTGTCTCTATTTCATCTTTCGTCATTTATCTATCTCCATCTGTCTATCTATAATAATAATAATCTTTATTTATATAGCGCCAACATATTCCGCAGCACTGTACAATGTCTTCTATTTTTCTCATACTTCTCAATCTATCTCATTTACCTCCTATATCTATATATCTCTGTTTCCTATCTGTGTTTCTATCTGTCCCTCCCCTATTTATTTTTCTTTGTCTCTTTTTCTTTTCTGAATAGTCTCTTGCAGATCTGCCCCAGATTTCGGGAGTGATCACCTTCTGTGGATTTTCTCTCTGAATGTGGCGGATTTTCCTGTAGATTATCCCCGATCAGCGCGGCGGCTCTCCTTCCTGACTATCCAACACAGTTTCTGCGCACAATCCTTGTGGGAACCGGGTCAGTAAGTAAAAAGTCACTTTCTCGCGCTGTGGATTTTGATTACCCGCGTCGCACCACATAAACTACAGCGCAAACCCCCATTAAATATAATAGGACTTGTTTTACGGGCGGAATTCACATTACCTTAACAAGACCTTAGGATGAGATGAGAGGTTCTTATAGGACACACGACAAGATAATCATCCGGTATTACAAGGGACGGTAAAATCAATAAGCAGCGTACGCACCGCACAGGAAGACGCGCTAGTTTTTTTTTTTTTTAACATATCGTTTACTCTTGGGTTTTATGATGTTTTCGCTGCATTTAGGAAGCAATTACTGCAAAGTGAAATCGCTTTCTTCATGTTTAACAAACAGACGTCTCCAGCGTCCTATTGTTTACATGTCCTGGGGCATCGCTGGTCACCGTGACTTGGCTTTTTTTTTTATTTTATTTTTTTTATGTTTTTTTTGTTATAAAACTTTACAATGCGTGATGGTGAGAGAAGTTTTGTACAGTAAAGTGATTGAAACTATTACATTTAGCATATTTTACTTTATCCGTCACTTATGGGACTCAGTTTGCATAATTTCAACTAGAAAGGCTATAGGAGCAGGGGTTTTATAACTTTTAAAAACCTCTCTACCACCTTCCAATGCACTAATATAAAAAAAAAAAAAGAACCCATACTACGTTATTTTGAACAAATGACGGATCCGTTATCTGGCGGCGTGACGTAATGAAAAACGTATGCGTTAGCGCACTCATTTAGGGGGTGTTCAAACGGCGTATTTGTGGTGCATACCTTGGCACGTATTTACACCGTAGCTCTCCCCGCAAATACGATAAAATCATTTACGAGCCTAGCACCCATTGAGTGCTGTGTAAAATCATCGTCGGCGTTCAGACGATGATTTTACAATCGTATTTCTCGGCGCGCACTATAGGCTCGTAAAAAGAAGTGACCTGTCACCTTTTTCAGGCGCTTATGCACTGAAAAATAGAAAGGTATACGAGACAGAAAACTGCCTCGGGCCATTGCGCGATGAACGTACAGCGGTACTGTAGAAAAATGTTCGCCTTGACGCTCGTGTCCACTGAAGTCTCCGAAATTGCACTTTGTGAGAATGTAGGAAAGTGATTAAAACTTAATTTAATTAAACAAATAGTAACAACGATTACACGCGCGTCATTTAAACAGCGCACCTGTTTGCGCTGCAGCACACCCGTTAAACGTACCCTTTATCTATAGGGGGACAGGTGCAACTAATTGATATTCTGCCGTTTTTTTATTCTTCTCAAATGTCCTTACATTTTAACAGATCCTCCCTTTGGGGCCAGTGAATTGTTTTTGTTGTGCGAGCTTTTAAAAACCTCCCAACAATAACTTTTTGGGTTTAACTAAAAAAAGCAACAATAATTTAAATAAAGTTTTAAAATTTTAGGAAAAAAGTTTGTAATTATGTCTTTTGATTGTGGGGGTCCTTCGTCGTAGGGAGGACGACACAACCCCTATATATGCGCCTGAATGGCCATCGAACTTGTATAAAAAAAAAAGGGGGTGTTAAACAAAGTGTGGCCGACACTTCATGGAAGTCCACAACCAGGACTTCAGTAGGTTAAAGCGGTTTTCTCGCTATGAAGATCATAGTTGAAAAGCAGTGGACCAAAAATGTAAGCATGTCTGTCCTTGGTTACTCCGGTTGTAATCGGGAGAGAGAGAGAGAGATGCCTGTGGGATTTGTCACTGACAGCGATCAGTGGTAGGGCGACTAAGCTGAGGATTTGTCACTGACAGCAATCAGTGGTAGGCGCGACGTATGCGTGCGGGGTTTGTCACTGAAAGCAATCAGTGGTAGGTGCGACGTATGCATGCGGGATTTGTCACTGACAGCAATCAGTGGTAGGTGCGACGTATGCATGCGGGGGTTGTTCACTGACAGCAATCAGTGGTAGGCGCGACATATGCGTGTGGGGTTTGTCACTGACAGCAATCAGTGGTAGGCGCGACCTATGCGTGCGGGGTTTGTCACTGAAAACAATCAGTGGTAGATGTGACGTATGCGTGCGGGGTTTGTCACTGACAGCGATCAGTGGTAGGCGCGACATATGCGTGCGGGGTTTGTCACTGACAGCAATCAGTGGTAGGTGCGACGTATGCGTGCGGGGTTTGTCACTGAAGCAATCATGGTAGTGCGACGTATGCATGCGGGATTTGTCACTGACAGCAATCAGTGGTAGGTACGACGTATGCGCGCGGGGTTTGTCACTGACAGCAATCAGTGGTAGGTGCGACGTATGCATGCGGGATTTGTCACTGACAGCATTCAGTGGTAGGTGCAACGTATGCGTGCTGGGTTTGTCACTGACAGCAATCAGTGGTAGGTGCGACGTATGCGTGCAGGGTTTGTCACTGAAAGCAATCAGTGGTAGGTGCGACTTATGCATGCGGGATTTGTCACTGACAGCAGTCAGTGGTAGGTGCGACTTATGCATGCGGGATTTGTCACTGACAGCAATCAGAGGTCCTGCAGCAGAGAAAGAGATCATGTGCAGTCCCATGTCAACAAAAATAAATAAAGCTTATAGTTTTGTTCTGTAGAGGTCAGAGTTGTAATAATCTGCAGGATATATCACTGTATGTGAGAGAGAGAAAAAAAAATCACCCATCTTCCCCAGAGTCCTGAATGTCAAATGCCCATTCTAATTACAAAGTATGTAAAGGGAGCGAGAAATGTAGATATACACTATGGAGTTACACTTATCTTTTCACTTCCAACAACAGCTGAGAACCTTTCCCTTCCCCTGGCTCACACATAATGAATCCTCATGTGCACACTTTGGGGACGTGTCTACAGAGAGTGAAGATACTCCCTGCTGGGAGGAGAAACACACACTTCCATTTCACAAGCTCTGCTTGGCAACCAGTATAAACAGCTGCCAAATGATGAAATGAGCATACCCCTTTAAGGATTACACCTATTGATTAGGTGCCCATAGATAAAACCAACAAATACCAGCTTCTGCAAAAGAAAGAGACTTTCTGGATGTTTAAGTTGCAAATGATCATCCCAAAAGGGTTGAATGAGCTGGTGGAACTAATACACTGATTATATCTTTATTATAAGCCTTATTATATAGAAATCCTTATACTTGTGTTCCAAAAATCGATATGTGAAAAGGGTCCATCTAGGAACCACAGTATATTAGGCTAAGAGTGAGAATAAATGGCTTATTCTACGTAGGATGTCGCTCGCTTTCTCATTGGTTGAGACAGACGAGACGCTTTTCATTCTGACCAATTGGGAGCGGAGCTACTCGCTCCGTAGGATATAATGGGACGAGTAGCTCATTCTCTGATTGGCTAGTTTTCGCTACCATAGGTTAAAATGGAGGTGTACTCGCTCCTTGTATGATTGTTTTTTTTTCGTACTTCCCTCACTTTTAAGCACCAATCAGTGACCAGATTGACTTTACATTGACTTCTACCTAGCAAGGAGCTCTGTTGTTGATTGGAGGAAATGCCTCCATAGAGTAATATGGGCTTCGAGTAGCTCAACATCCTATTGGCTAACATTTAACCCAATCTTCCTTTTTAATCCAATTAGCATTCAGTTTCATTATAAGCATCTCTTTCAAATAGTCCCGCCTTGTTTCTGATTGGTTCTTACTCGTCTCATAGAACAGAATGTTTTCTTGTCATTCCTGTTGTAATTGGTTGCTTGTTTAGACCCAATAGGAGTTAAGTCTTCATTTTAAATGTATGGCTAAATGTGTGGCTTTTCCCGGTAATTCTGTAAGGGCATGTTCACACGACGGATTTGGCCGCGGTTATGGCCGCGGATTCCGACGCGGTTTCCGCAGCCAAAACCGCGGCCAAATCGCGCCTAGTTTATTAACATGGTTTCCTATGGGAAACCACGTTAATATTCACAAGCCACGGGTTTGGCCGCAGCCTTGCTGCACATGTTTGAGAACTCTCCTGTCAATTCTTTCGCGGGCGCCGACCTCAGGAGACGCAAGGTTCGATGAGGCTTCGGCTGTGGGAACCGCGGCAAGACCCGCGGCCAAAACCGCCGTGTGAACATGCCCTAACACGTTCTCCTGAGGTAGCTCCAGTCCTGGCGAGAAACGCGTTGAGTTGTTACTGTTATCGGTGGTCTTATATATCTTCCACTTTCTAATTATTGCCCCCACAGTTGATTTCTTCTCATCAAGCTGCTTGCCTATTGCAGATTCAGTCTTCCCAGCCTGGTGCAGGGCTACAATTTTGTTTCTGGTGTCCTTCGACAGCTCTTTGGTCTTCACCATAGTGGAGTTTGGAGTGTGACTGTTTGAGGTTGTGGACAGGTGTCTTTTATACTGATAACAAGTTCAAACAGGAGCCATTACTACAGGTAATGAGTGGAGGACAGAGGAGCCTCTTACAGAAGTTACAGGTCTGTGAGAGCCAGAAATCTCGCTTGTTTGTAAGGGACCAAATACTTATTTTCCACCATAATTTGCAAATAAATTCTTTCCAGATCAGACAATGGGATTCGGGATTTGTTTTCTCCTTTTGTCTCTCATAGTTGAGGTCGACCTGTGATGTGAATTACAGGTCTCTCTCATCTTTATAAGTGGGAGAACTTGCATAACTGGTGGCTGACTAAATACTTTTTTCCACACTGTACCTGCCTCCTCTACTCTACCTCCTGCTTTTTGCTTCTCTTTCTATACTTTTTTGCCTTTGCTGAGGATGTATATGCAGTTAAGAAACAGCTCCAGGTGTCCCGTGCTCAGGAGCCCACCAGGAGTGTCCTCTATTCCACTGTGGGACAGTCAAAGCCTGTGGGAGAGAGAATTGTTTTAGGACAGTAAATGCTTTGTTAGCAGCTACCTGGCAGGTGCGGAAGTCACTTGGCAAAATCCATGTCAGCCCATTCACAGTGAAGGAAAACTTTGCACATGAGCTTAACCCGTTTCTAACACAAGAGTGTATTCATTTTTATAAGTAACACATATAGCTATAGATAACACAGGACCAATTCATTCACAATTGGTGCTGGTCGCAGCTAAACTTCTCCACCGCTCTACATACTGACCTCTGCACAAGTCACAGAGCATGCCCACAACACTCTCATCTCCTCCCGTCCCTGCACACTGACCTCTGCACAGGTCACAGAGCATGCCCACAACACTCTCAATAGGTAATGGTCACAGCTCATCTCCTCCCGTCCCTGCACACTGACCTCTGCACAGGTCACAGAGCATGCCCACAACACTCTCAATAGGTAATGGTCACATCTCATTTCCTCCTGTCCCTGCACACTGACCTCTGCATGGGTCACATAACATGCCCACAACACTCTCAATAGGTAATGGTTACAGCTCATTTTCTCCCATCCCTGCACACTGACCTCTGCATGGGTCACAAAGCATGCCCACAACACTCTCAATAGGTAATGGTCACAGCTCATCTCCTCCCGTCCCTACACACTGACCTCTGCATGGGTCACAGAGCATGCCCACAACACTCTCCCACAGAAGTCATAGGTTACTGTTATGGTCACAACTCACCTCCTTCTCCCTGCACAGTAACATCCACACAGGTCACAGAGCATACCCACAACATTCGCCCATATAAGTCAGCAGGTAATAGCCACAGCTCACCTACTCCTACAACTTTCACATTGACCTCTGCAAAGGTCACAGAGCATGCCCACAACACTCAATAGGTTATGACCATTGCTTAACTCCTCCCCTCTCTGCACATTGACCTCTGCATGGGACACAGAGCATGCCTACAAAACTCTCAGTAGGTAATGGTCATTGCTCAACTCCTCTCCTTCCTGCACATTGATCCCTGTGCGGGTCACAGAGCATGCTGACAACACTCAATAGGTAATGGCTATTGCTTAACTCCTCCCCTCTCTGCACATTGACCTCTGCATGGGACACAGAGCATGCCTACAAAACTCTCAGTAGGTAATGGTCAATTGCTCAACTCCACTCCTTCCTGCACATTGACCCCTGTGGGGGTCACAGAGCATGCCCACAACACTCTCAACAGGTAATGGTCATTGCTCAACTCCTTCCTGTACACGGACCCCTGAATGGGTCACTGAGCATGCCCACAACGCTCTCAATAGGTGTTTTACTCCGTGTAACATATGCTTTTTGATTTGTATTTGGATCCGTCTGTCGGACCCCAAACAGACCCAAACACGTATCGAATAAATAGCAGTGTGATTTACATTGCTTTTTATTAGAAACACGCATCGGCGTTCACACGAGTGATCTCCAATGCGCGTCTCACTGCGTCGGATCCGTTCCAAGAATTGACATGTCAATTCTTGGTCCGAAAGACGCAGCAGGCGCCATATAATAAACTATAGGGTGCAATCCTGCTGCATCCAACACAGCCAAACACACAGCTGCCTCTATAATAAACTATAGGGAGCGATCCTGCTGCAGCCAACACATCCAAACACACAGCTGCCTCTATAATAAACTATAGGGAGCGATCCTGCTGCATCCAACGCAGCCAACACACAGCTGCCTCTATAATAAACTATAGGGAGCGATCCTGCTGCAGCCAACACATCCAAACACACAGCTGCCTCTATAATAAACTATAGGGAGCGATCCTGCTGCAGCCAACACATCCAAACACACAGCTGCCTCTATAATAAACTATAGGGAGCGATCCTGCTGCATCCAACGCATCCAAACACACAGCTGCCTCTATAATAAACTATAGGGAGCGATCCTGCTGCATCCAACACATCCAAACACACAGCTGCCTCTATAATAAACTATAGGGAGCGATCCTGCTGCATCCAACACACATCCAAACACACAGCTGCCTCTATAATAAACTATAGGGAGCGATCCTGCTGCATCCAACACATCCAAACACACAGCTGCCTCTATAATAAACTATAGGGAGCGATGCTGCTGCATCCAACACATCCAAACACACAGCTGCCTCTATAATAAACTATAGGGAGCGATCCTGCTGCATCCAACACATCCAAACACACAGCTGCCTCTATAATAAACTATAGGGAGCGATCCTGCTGCATCTACACAGCTGCCTCTATAATAAACTATAGGGAGCGATCCTGCTGCATCCAACACATCCAAACACACAGCTGCCTCTATAATAAACCATAGGGAGCGATCCTGCTGCATCCAACACATCCAAACACACAGCTGCCTCTATAATAAACTATAGGGAGCGATCCTGCTGCATGCAACACATCCAAACACACAGCTGCCTCTATAATAAACTATAGGGAGCAATCCTGCTGCAGCCAAACACACAGCTGCCTCTATAATAAACTATAGGGAGCGATCTTGCTGCATCCAACACATCCAAACACCCAGCTGCCTCTATAATAAACTATAGGAAGCGATCCTGCTGCATCCAACACATCCAAACACACAGCTGCCTCTATAATAACTATAGGGAGCGATCCTGCTGCATCCAACACATCCAAACACACAGCTGCCTCTATAATAAATATAGGGAGCGATCCTGCTGCATCCAACACATCCAAACACACAGCTGCCTCTATAATAAAGTATAGGGAGCGATCCTGCTGCATCCAACACATCCAAACACACAGCTGCCTCTATAATAACTATAGGGAGCGATCCTGCTGCATCCAGACACACAGCTGCCTCTATAATAAACTATAGGGAGCGATCCTGCTGCATCCAACACATCCAAACACACAGCTGCCTCTATAATAAACTATAGGGTGCGATCCTGCTGCATCCAACACACATCCAAACACACAGCTGCCTCTATAATAAACTATAGGGTGCGATCCTGCTGCATCCAACACGGATCCAAACACACACAGCTGCCTCATATAATAAACTATAGGGAGCGATCCTGCTGCATCCAACACACAGCTGCCTCTATAATAAACTATAGGGAGTGATCCTGCTGCATCCAGACACACAGCTGCCTCTATAATAAACTATAGGGAGCGATCCTGCTGCATCCAGACACACAGCTGCCTCTATAATAACTATAGGGAGCGATCCTGCTGCATCCAACACATCCAAACACACAGCTGCCTCTATAATAACTATAGGGAGCGATCCTGCTGCATCCAACACATCCAAACACACAGCTGCCTCTATAATAAACTATAGGGTGCGATCCTGCTGCATCCAACACGGATCCAAACACACAGCTGCCTCTATAATAAACTATAGGGAGCGATCCTGCTGCAGCCAACACACAGCTGCCTCTATAAATAAACTATAGGAGTGATCCTGCTGCATCCAACCACTCCAAACACACAGCTGCCTCTATAATAAACTATAGGGAGCGATCCTGTTGCATCCAACACATCCAAACACACAGCTGCCTCTATAATACCTATAGGGAGCGATCCTGCTGCATCCAACACATCCAAACACACAGCTGCCTCTATAATAAACTATAGGGAGCGATCCTGCTGCATCCAACACATCCAAACACACAGCTGCCTCTATAATAACTATAGGGTGCGATCCTGCTGCATCCAACACATCCAAACACACAGCTGCCTCTATAATAAACTATAGGGAGCGATCCTGCTGCATCCAAACACACAGCTGCCTCTATAATAAACTATAGGGAGCGATCCTGCTGCATCCAAACACACAGCTGCCTCTATAATAAACTATAGGGAGCGATCCTGCTGCATCCAACACATCCAAACACACAGCTGCCTCTATAATAAACTATAGGGAGCGATCCTGCTGCATCCAACACATCCAAACACACAGCTGCCTCTATAATAACTATAGGGAGCGATCCTGCTGCATCCAACACATCCAAACACACAGCTGCCTCTATAATAAACTATAGGGAGCGACCCTGCTGCATCCAACACATCCAAACACACAGCTGCCTCTATAATAACTATAGGGAGCGATCCTGCTGCATCCAACACATCCAAACACACAGCTGCCTCTATAATAAACTATAGGGAGCGATCCTGCTGCATCCAACACACATCCAAACACACAGCTGCCTCTATAATAAACTATAGGGAGCGATCCTGCTGCATCCAACACACATCCAAACACACAGCTGCCTCTATAATAAACTATAGGGAGCGATCCTGCTGCATCCAACACATCCAAACACACAGCTGCCTCTATAATAAACTATAGGGAGCGATCCTGCTGCATCCAACACATCCAAACACACAGCTGCCTCTATAATAACTATAGGGAGCGATCCTGCTGCATCCAACACATCCAAACACACAGCTGCCTCTATAATAAACTATAGGGAGCGACCCTGCTGCATCCAACACACATCCAAACACACAGCTGCCTCTATAATAAACTATAGGGAGCGACCCTGCTGCATCCAACACACATCCAAACACACAGCTGCATGTTGGATATGTGATGGATCTGTTTTAGATCAAAAACGCCGCGTGAACATACCCTAATGGTCATTGCTCAACTCCTCTCCTTCCTGCACACTGACCTCTGCATGGGTCACAGCGCATGCCCACAACACTCTCAATAGGCATTGGTGGTGATTGTCACAGCTCACCTCCTCCGACCCCCTGCACAGTAACATTCACACAGGTCACAGAGCATGCCCACTTCACTCTCCCATAGTCAGCTGGTAATGGCCACGGCTCACCTACTCCTCCAGCTTGCACACTGACCTATACGCAGGTCACAGAGCATGCCCACTACACTCTACCATAGAAATCAGCAGGTACAGGCCACGGCTCACCTATTCCTCCTCCTCCTTGCACATTGACCTCTGCATAGGTTATAGAGCATGCCCACAACACTTTATTATAAAAGTCAGTGAGTCATCTCCAAACTACAGGTTTCTCTTGTTAATGTGGTTATTAAAAGAATATTTATAAATGCTGTTAAATGTGGCTCAGTCAGGATGTTACCCCCTTAATCAGGTGCACTAAATAGAAATACAACTACCTTCAGAAACTAATAATTGATTCAATTAAAGGGTTTTGTGTCACTGGAATTTAATTAGTAAAACAAAATATAGGTGATTTATTCCCTAAGATGCCTAATAGTGTAGGACCATCAGAGGAGACGTGTTGATCTATTTGGATCTTCAACCTTCAGTCTCTATACTAGTAAAGGGTATTGGCCCACAATGCAGGAACCTTCTACTAGGGGATCGGAAATAAAGATTACTGATGGTCTGTATGACCAGAACATGGTTTTCTAGGATCTTTAGGTTTGATCTTAAAGGGGTTTTCTCATCATGCAGCTTCAGTCTCACACTACCTGGTGAGGTTGTGGGTGGGTCTATAGCAGTGATTGACATATCAGCTCTGCTATTCCTAGCTATTTCTGTTACAGTTATTGGGTGCTGGAGATTTATAAACTGTAGTACACAAGACTACAGCGCTCTAAGGGTATGTTCACACGGTGTATTGCGGTGCATACAGCGCGCGTATTAGCGCGTCTTTCCAAAGCAGGGGGGGGCCGGCCGGGCGCCAGGCCCACAGACATTCATTGTTAGCGGCGCGTATTCGCAGCTAACAATTGAAATGTCACTTTTCTCCCCCGATCGTATTGTACGTGCGGGGGGGATGATGAGTAATCCATAGCGCTTTAATCCATGTATTGCGCGTTATATGCGGCGCGCATTTTGCCGCATATAACACGCAATACATGGCGAAATACGCAGCGTAATGCGCGCCAAAATAAGCCATGTGAACATACCCTAAAGGGTGTAGCTTGTCATTTACTTAGGTAAACAAACTCCATTGCTAGAGATAAGACTCTGCAGGAGCCGACTCACCAAGGTCAAACGGCAGCTTGCTGAGCAATCAGATAATAGACCGAGTAGCGAGCGGTGGGGAGAGGTGGTCGGTAACCAAGAGAATCTCCTGCAAAATCAGCACAGCAATGTACTTGGAAATAGTCTTTATTTACCTACATGTTAAAAGCTAATCATTATGGTCTGAAAACCCCTTGGAGTTGATTTTGTATGTAAGTTGGAACAGGTTCATGGGGCAGTGACGTCAGGCAGGGGCACAGGACCTCTGAAGGTAATCAGTCGGAGCCAGAAAGAAAACAGAAAACCAGGTAGAGGCACCATAGAGAGACAACACTGGAACAGAGGTAAAAAGGAATGTGAGAATTTGTTTTTTCTTTTAGTTGAGCAGCAGTACCTTCATTATTTAGTTTATTGTACAACCCAAGTAAACATGTACTAATCTGCACGCATACGAATTGTAACTAAGCCTATGGCAGTAGATTAGTTTATGAGCGGTGTGGCCTGATGACACTTGTAGTTCCATAGCACATGTCTGTATGTTGCTGCTTCTAAGGAACTACAAGTGCCACAATGCCACAACACACGTATTAACAATAACCATGTGTACTGATCTCCACTCGCACAATAAGTAACTAAGCATATGGCAGCAGATTAGTTTATATGCGGTGTGGCCTGATGACACTTGTAGTTCCATAGCACCTGTCTGTATGCAGCTGCTAGAAAGAAAAAAAGAAAGAAAAACAGAAAGAATAACACGAGGTAACACATTTTTATCTGAAGAAGCGCTTAATGCTGCGAAACGCGTTATGTGTGTGTTGTATATATGGAAAGAGTATCTCTCTTTTCATTTTTAATGGAATAAAAAAAAACTTTATTTAAAACCATATCCTCGCTTACCACGAGGGTTTTTTTTTTAATTCTGGAATTGAGCGCCGGGTCCCATTTTTTCATCTTCACCCTTGCTGTATGCAGCTGCTGCTATGGAACTACAAGTACCAGAATGCCATACCACACGTATTAACCATGTGTACTAATCTACACCCATATGATAAGCAACTAAGCATATGGCAGCAGATTAGTTTATGTGTCGTCTGGCCTGCTGACACTTGTAGTTCCATAGCATCTGTCTGTATGCAGCTGCTGCTATGGAACTACAAGTGCCAGAATGCCACACCACATGTATTAAACATAACCATGTGTACTAATCTACACCCACACAATAAGTAACTAAGCATATGGCAGCAGATTAGTTTATGTGCGGTGTGGTCTGATGACACTTGTAGTTCCATAGCACCTGTCTCTATGCAGCTGCTGCTATGGAACTACAAGTGCCAGAATGCCACACCACACGTATTAACCATAACCATGTGTACTAATCTCCACCCACACAATTAGTAACTAAGCATATGGCAGTAGATTAGTTTATGTGCGGTGTGGCCTGATGACACTTGTAGTTCCATAGCACCTGTCTGTATGTAGCTGCTGCTATGGAACTACAAGTACCAGAATTCCACACCACACGTATTAACCATAACCATGTGTACTAATCTATACCCATACGATAAGTAACTAAGCATATGGCAGCAGATTAGTTTATGTGTGGTGTGGCCTGCTGACACTTGTAGTTCCATAGCATCTGTCTGTATGCAGCTGCTGCTATGGAACTACAAATGCCAGAATGACACACCACACGTATTAACCATATCCATGTGTACTAATCTCCAACCACACTATAAGTAACTAAGCATATGACAGCAGATTAGTTTATGTGTGGTGTGACCTGCTGACACTTATAGATCCATAGCACCTGTCTGTATGCAGCTGCTGCTATGGAACTACAAGTGCCAGAATGCCACACCACACGTATTATCCATAACCATGTGTACTAATCTCCACCCACACAATAAATAACTAACCATATGGCAGCAGATTAGCTTATGTGCGGTGTGGCCTGATGACACTTGTAGTTCCATAGCACCTGTCTCTATGCAGCTGCTGCTATGGAACTACAAGTGCCAGAATTCCACACCACACGTATTAACCATGTGTACTAATCTCCACCCACACAATAAGTAACTAAGCATATAACAGCAGATTAGTTTATGTGCGGTGTGGCCTGCTGACACTTATAGATCCATAGCACCTGTCTGTATGCAGCTGCTGCTATGGAACTACAAGTACCAGAATTCCACACCACACGTATTTACCCTGTGTACTAATATCCACCTATATGATTAGTACATGGGAGAGGAAAGAGAGCAAGTACACTGGGAACTTCCGGTTCCGCACAGTGAATACTGATCACACTTACAAAAAAGGAGAGTCAGAAATGTGGACAGGATTTTGTGCAGTCCTGGCAAATACTGTGGAAATATCATAAATGTCTAAGATGGGGATAATACTTTAATTTTCTTTTTCTTATTTTTTTTTAGAGTAATACCTCTTAAGGCGAATCTAAAGCCATTCAATTCTATTGTTCAACTGCGGACAAACCTTTTGGTTTTATGTTTCCTGTAGTAGCAGCATCAGGAAAACTTGTATAAACATTATATCTCAGATTCTTCATTCATCTGAATTCAAGGGTTCCTGTCAGAAAGACTTTCCCACAGTCTGCTGTCATTTCAGAGTGTGCCCCCTTGTTCTTGTGCTTAGTCTCTTAAATTTAAAATTAAAGACATTTCCCTTCTGAAGTTTATTTAAACGTTTCCATTAAGTAAAGGTTCCATTCATGTGCATCCTTTCCCTTCGGTAACATATGTAAAGGTTTCCAAAATGTCCTCCCTTTCCCTTCTATAACACATGTGAAGGTTTCCATCATGACCCCTCTTTCTCTTCTTCCCAGATGTAACATATGTAAAGGTTTCCATCACCCCCCCCCCCACACACACACACACTTTCCTGTCTTCCCTTCTGTAACATATGTAAAGGTTTTCATTATGTTTCCCCTTTCTCTTCTTCCCTCCTGTAACATATGTAAAGTTGCCCTCCTTTAACATATGTAAAGATTTCCATCTTTTCCTTCTTCCCTCTTGTAAACCAATGTAAAGGTTTACATTATGTCCCACTTTCTCTTCTCCCCTAATGTAACATATGTAAAGGTTTCCATCACCCCCCCCCCCCCCACCTTTCCTGTCTTCCCTTCTGTAACATATGTAAAGGTTTTCATTATGTTTCCCCTTTCTCTTCTTCCCTCCTGTAACATATGTAAAGTTGCCCTCCTTTAAAATATGTAAAGATTTCCATCTTTTCCTTCTTCCCTCTTGTAACACATGTAAAGGTTTACATTATGTCCCACTTTCTCTTCTCCCCTAATGTAACATATGTAAAGGTTTCCATCATTTCCTCTTATCACTTCTTTCCTCCTGTAACATAAAGTTGAAACCAGAAGTTTCCATCCACTATATAAAAGCCCCATCTGCAGATTTTTCTCTCTATCTGACATGAATTAGGAACCAAAATTATTTATATTTTCCAAATGCAGAATAATGAGAGGGAGAATTTTTAAGGCATTTTTATTACTAGTCAGAAGTTTCCATACACTGGGATTACTCTGACTTTAAACAATTTGGGACCGGCCATATGATGAGGTCATGTCTTTGGAGACTTCTGATAGGTTTACTGGCAACATCTGAGTTAATTAGAGGATGTATTTTTAAAGCACACCAGAAACACACTGCTTCTGTGTGTAACATCATGGGAAAGTCTAAAGAAATCAGCCGAGATATCAGACAGAGAATTGTGGACTAGTCTGGATCATCCTTCGGTGCAATTTCCAGATACCTGAAGATGCCTCGCTCAGGAAGGAGACAGGTTCTGCATCTCAGAGATGAACGTGCTTTGGTCCGACATGTGCATATCAACCCAAGAGCCAAAGCAAAAGACCTTGTGAAGATGCTGGCGGAAGCTGGTAAGATTGTGTCATTATCCACAGTGAAACGAGTACTGCATCAACATGGGCTGAAAGGCAGCTGTTCCAGGAAGAAGCCATTACTCCAAAAGAAACACATAAAAGCTATATTAATGTTTGGAAATGCACAGGAACAAAGACCTACATTTTTCAAGACATGTCCTTTGGTCTGACTAAACTAAAATTGAACTGTTTGGGCATAATGACAATTATTACGTTTGGAGGAAAAAGGGAGAAGCTTCTAAGCCTAATAACATCATCCCAACTGTGAAACACTGATGCGGGAGCATCATGTTGTGGGGTTGTTTTGCTGCAGGAGGGACTGGTGCACTTCACCAAATAGATGGCATCATGGGGAAAGAAGATTATATGGCAATACTGAAGCAACATCTCAACATCTGACAAAACTGTTTGGAAATAATGACCATAGTTACATTTGGAGGAAAAAGGGAGAAGCTCGGAAGCCTAAGAACAACATCCCAACTGTGAAACACGGAATCTGCACCAGAAGTCCCGAACGGAATCTCCGATGCACTTGTGAACCGGGCCTTACTTTTTAGCTTGGACAATCTTTGCAGAACATCTCTTATCCCTATTGATTGTGGTACCAAGGAGACATCTCATATCCTTCAGTGCATCCTGTGCTGCATTACCACCTCTAATAGCTGCGATTGGGGTTGAGCATTATGTGGAAAGTCCAAGCTTCAGCAATGTTTGTCTTAGCGATACCAGATAGGAAAAGAACACATTATTTCATTATCACTTGGCGTGGGCTGAGATGTTATTGAAGGTTCTTTGAGGAGCTCCGCACCGATAGACCCGGGTCCTGCTCTGTTCCTGGAATAGACTATTGAGAGTGTCCATGAGACTGGGACATGGAGAAGGTAAACAGCTCGAAAATAGTCTCAGATCCGTGATAACAGCAAGGACAGGCGGTTCACATCAACAAAAGTTTAGGTTTAGTAACAGCAAACTCTTGTATCAGCCAGGGACGTGGAAGCTGGGAAATTTAAAGATACACATTTCAGAAAGTAACTGCTGCAGATTTATCAATCCTGCGCAACTCTTAGGGCATGTCCCCATGGCAGAGGACCAATACTGGTCGGTTTATCCGACCGGTATTTGTCCAGTTTTAGTGCCGTCCCCAAAGACGTGGGGGGGGGGGGGGACGGCTTTTCTCCGCGATGAGCCCTCCCCCTTCACATTGACATGCACATATTCCGAAAACCGGACGGAAGAATGTGCATGTTGAATGTTTTTCGGGCAGCCGGCGGTTTAAAAAACAGCCGGGCGGAAAACCGGTGCAGTAGTGACTGCTGCACGGGTTTTCCATAGAAGCCCGTTGTGCTCGTTTGCGAACGGTTTTTCAGACCGTCTGAAAAACCGTCCACAAACCCGTGCCATGGGGACATGCCCTTAGGCTGGGTTCACACAGCGTATTGCGGCGCGCACAGTACGCTTGCAAGTGCGTCATTTCAACAGCGCAAACGCCATGCAATAGCCAGAGGCACATATCTGCCTCCTATAATTAACTATATATTTGGTCGTGGGACTTATGGTGCTGGGGCCGTGCTGGGTCTCTTTTTCTTGACCCTCTGCTGGGTCTCTGGGGGAGGGGTCGTCATATGTCCCGGGATCTGCACAAACCATTTTGAGTGCCCTTCCCGTCCCCCTTTTTTTTTTATTATTGTTATTTCCTCTTCCTTTTCTTCCCCCCTCCCCACCTCTCTTATTTACTAGATTAGAGAGTATCTCATGAGAAAGACTCCTCTGTTTCTATGTTGACTTTGCTTCGGCATCTTGTGTCTTACTTACAGATGCCTTGTCAGTAAACTTGATTCGGTTTTTGTAGATCAGGCACTGGCTGGTTGCGCTTGGCTCCTTTAGAGGACCTGCTCCAGGTGTTTACTAGGTGCCCTTTACCAATGTTGGCACCGTGTTGGGCCGAAACTTCGGTTCCTCGCGTGGACCAATATTGTCTTTATTTGCAGTATTCTTTTTCATGTGTTTCGTTAACAAATGTTAATTAGTTATGACCACGCAGTTGCTGGTCGCAATTTTTTAATTCTTGTTTCATTGGCTTACTTTCATATGTGATTTATATTGTTTGTAAAAAGAAATGTTAATAAAAACTTTAAATTTGAAAACTATATTTTTTGGTCATCTTTACGTAGACAGTTCTTTGCCATGGGGACCAGTTGACCCCCATGACCATATGAAGAGGTGAGAGTGACAACAACAAATTTAAAACACCTGTTCCCTATTCACACCTGAGACCTTGTAACACTTACGAGTCACATGACACCGTGGAGGGACAACGGCAAATTGGGCACAGTTTAGGGGTGTACTTACTTTTTGTCAGTTAGGGGTACTCACTTTTTGCCAGCGGTTTAGACATTGATTTTTGTTAGTTATTTTATATATAAAAAAAAACTTTGAGATTCTTAGTTCATACGTTTTGAAAAAAAAAATGTTTAACCCACCCACCTTACAAACGTGATCTAAAGGCGGGGGGTCCTCCCTATTTTTCCCTCTCACTAGACCAAAAATTCGATTTCCATTGGGCCAACCGACCTCCATATCCAAGAAAAATAAAAGACCCCAAACCTTTGCAAACTGCTGCACTTAAAACAGCCTGTGAAGGGGGCGGGAGCAGGAAAACCCAAAAATGGGGGCATCATTTCCCCCAGTAGATTAAAAGCAATATATGCCAAATACAACTATAGTTCTGCACACTAAAACATTTCAAAAAAACAAAATTTGTAACATGGGTGCCACTGCGGGGTTGGGGCATATAACACACGCACACCATTACCAGTGGCACACCACTGCAAAAGGGCATCAATACAGGGAAACCCTTGAATCCGTTTTTGCCGTGGGGGGTTTAAAAACTTTTTTTGACAAAACTTGAAACAAAAGAATCTCAAATTTTTTTTTTCATGTATGATAGATAGCATAAATGCTTCTTTGGAGATTTCCATGTATTGTATGCCGAGTTATTTTGATGGCACCAAATTTACGCTGTGATACAAACTGGACACTGACTGCTTTACATTGTATCCAAGTGTCAGATCTTCAGTGTTGTCCCATGGAAAGATATAATCTAATATTTGCAAAAATGTGAGGGGTGTACTTACTTTTGTGAGATACTGTAGGCATTTCATTCATCTGCAATTATATCCCGCCGGCTCCATACTATCTTAGCACTTAGGACGTACCGGTGTGTCTTGGTACGCTAAGGCAGGGTCTGCAACGTCAGCTCTCCAGCGGGGGGAAAAACACATCCCCCATCTGCCCACGAAAATTATATAAATCTGATGGGATTTTCCCCAAACAGCGGGGAACCAACCTGCGTTAAGGGGTTGATTACAGCCAGCACCTGTTGCTTGCTGCCAGGATCTGAGATAACGTTGGTCCTGTCCATTTAACCACTTAAATGCTAAGGTCAACACAACCGCCGCATCTAAGTTGTTAGGTAGGGCAGAATGTAATGAGAACCAAAGGATCGCATCCACCTATTCCAGTTGTGCAGGGGGGAGGCACAACTCTCAAAGCACTTTGCCCACAGAATGCCAGTAGCCGTCAGTGTACCCCGAGGCAAGGGCTGGTCCGAGAGGGAACAGTGAATGTATTGAAAAACGAACGCTCATGTGCTCGGCTGAGGCAACAAACCTCCGGATCGTGGAGAGGGAAGTAGAAATAGAGAATTAATTTTCTTAAAATTCACTTTTACACATATCGAATAGGTTTTTTATTTATTTTTCCATTTATATAGACATGAGGGCTTCTTTTTTGTGGGGCAAACTGTACTTTTTATTGCTGCCATTGACTGTCCCATAGACTATACTGGGAGACCACAAAAAAAAATTCTAAGTGGGGTGGAATGTAAAAAAAACCCCTGAAATGCGCCATTTTTTGGGGGGTGGGGGGTTGTTTTTAGGGAGTTCACTGTATAGTACAATAGGCGTTATCTGTATTCTGCAGGTCGATGAGATTCCAGTGATACCAAATGTGTAGAGTTTGTGTTATTTTCTAGTACTTTTTTCTCGTTTTGATCACTTCTTTTTTTCAAATATTTTTTTTTAGAGACACAAAATGACCAAATAAACACAATCTTGTCTTTGGGATTTTTTTTTTCTTGTACATTGTTTAACGTAGGGGATAAATAATATTTTGATAAATCGGGCTTTTATGGACACGGTGATAACAATTATGTGTCATTTTTTTTATTTGTAAAATGGCAAAAGGGGTGTTTTGAACAGTTATTATTTTTATATTTTGAATACTTTTTTTTTAACTTGTACCTGCAGTCCCCTTATGGTACTTGACAACTAGAGTGCTCAGTCGCTTGTATACCATTCTGCATTTTTATGGTGACCAAAATGGCACTCCCATTTCTTCTTACCATGGCAGAAAATAGGGGGCACTAACATGGCAGCTACAGAAGCATTTATTAGGTACCCTCAGGTGGCAGGAAGTAAAGGAGCACTAACATGGCAGCTACAGAAGCCTTTACTAGTTACCCTCAGGTGGCAGGGTGTAATAGGAACACAAACATAGCAGCTACAGAAGCCTTACTATTCCCTCCAATGCAGGAGTAAAAGGAACTAACATGGCAGCACAGAAGCCTTTACTATTACCCTCCCAAAAGCAAGAAAAGGAGCACTAACATGGGACTACAAAGCCCTTTTCTAGTTACCCTCCAAAGGGAGGAGGTAATAGGAGCACTAAAATGGCAGCTACAGAACCTTTACAGTTACCCCCAAAGGGAGGAAAAGGGAATAGGAGCACTAACATGGCAGCTACAGAAGCCTTTACTAGTTACCCTCCAATGGCAGGAGGTAATAGGAGCACTAACATGGCAGCTACAGATGCCTTTACTAGTTACCCTCAGGTGGCAGGGTGTAATAGGAGTGCAATAATCATACCCTATTAGCATTGCAGAAGAATTTACAAGTGATCATGCATTTTAGTGGTTAAGTTTCCTTGGAGGATTGAAAATGTAAGTAAAAAAAAAATGTAAAAATATAAAAAAAAATTAAAAGTTTAAAATGCCTCACTTTCTCCATTTTACATTCAAACAACAAAAAAGAGAAAATACATAACTGGCCTCGCCAATCAGAGCCCATAGCGACCAGTCAGAGCCCATAGTGACCAATCAGAGCCCATAGCAACCAGTCAGAGCTCATACCAACCAATCAGACATCATAGCAACCAATCAGAGCCCATAGCCACCAATCAGAGCTCATAGTGACCAATCAGAGCCCATAGTGACCAATCAGAGCCCATAGTGACCAATCAGAGCCCATAGCAACCAATCAGAGCTCATAGTGACCAATCAGAGCCCATAGTGACCAATCAGAGCCCATAGAGACCAATCAGAGCCCATAGCGACCAATCAGAGCTAATAGCAACCAATCAGAGCTCATAGCAACCAATCAGAGCCCATAGCGACCAATCAGAGCCTATAGCGACCAATCAGAGCCCATAGCCACCAATCAGAGCTCATAGCAACCAATCAGAGCCCATAGCAACCAATCAGAGCTCATAGCAACCAATCAGAGCCCATAGCAACCAATCAGAGCCCATAGCAACCAATCAAAGCCCATAGCCACCAATCAAAGAGAGTTCAGCTTTCATTTCATATCATACTCTCAGCTGAGCTCTGATTGGCTGCTATGGGCTCTGATTGGTAACTACGAGCTCTGATTGGTTGCCATGAGCTCTGATTGGTTGCTATGATCCTGATTGGTTGCTATGACTGAGTTCTATTTGTGGTAGCTATAAGCTCTGATTGGTCGCTATGAGCTCTGATTGGTGGCTATAGGCTGTGATTGCTTACTATGGGCTCTGATTGGTGGCTATGGGCTCTGATTGGTTGCTATGAGTTCTGATTGGTCGCTATGAGCTGTGATTAGTTACTATGGGCTCTGATTGGTAGCTATAAGTTCTGATTGGTTGCTGTGAGCTCTGATTGGTTGCTATGAGCTCTGATTGGTAGCGATGAGCTCTGATTGGTGCTCTGATTTGTTGCTTTGAGCTCCGATTGGTTGCGATGAGTTCTAATTATTTGCGATGAGATCTGATTGGTCTCTATGAGCTCTGATTGGTTACTGTGAGCACTGATTGGTTAATATGGGCTCTGATTGGTTGCTATAAGCTCTGATTGGTAGCTATAAGCTCTGATTGGTTGCTATGATATCTGATTGGTTGCTATAAGATCTGATTTGTTGCTATGAGCTCTGATTGGTAGCTATAAGCTCTGATTGGTAGCTATAAGCTCTAATTGGTTGCTATAAGCTCTAATTCGTTGCTTTGAGCTCTGATTGGTTGCCATGAGCTCTGATGGGTTGCTATGAGCTCTGATGGGTAGCTATGAGCTCTGATTGGTTTCTATGGGCAACACAGTCTTATTGCTAGACAGATTTCATACATAAGGCCCATAGATTTGCTCCTCTGATGATGTGACCTGCATCACTGCAGAACAAGTCCCGAAACCTCTCCATTGTTAACAGAGAGGTGGTCAGAACGCTTGCATTAAAATCAATGAGAGTTTAGGGTACAGAGCACCGAGCTCAGCTGTCCTTGGAACTCCCATTGAAGCTAATGGAAGAGATCCTGTCACCACTCTGTTCAAAATGGAGAGGTTTTGAGGCTGAACTCGTAAGGCCATGTCCCCACGGCACGGGTTTTCGGCCGGTTTTTCAGGCGGTTTGCAGTTTTGCAGACCGCCTGAAAAACCAGCTGAAAATGAGCACAACGGGCTCCTATGGAAAACCTGGGCAGCAGTCCCCACTGCATGGGTTCTCCGCCCGCGGGCCGCACGAAAAACATTGATCATGCACATTATTCCGTTCGGTTTTCAATGTGAAGGGGAAGGGCTTTTCTCCGCTCATCTTGGAGAAAAGCCGCACCCCCCCCCCCCCCCCCCCCTTCGTGGCCGGCGTAAACCAGCGTATTTTCCATTGCCAGTGGGATGCCCCAGGTTGCTCTAATCCGAGCAGTTTAACTACCTAGAGGCTGTGATCAATACAACCACAGCATCTAGGCAGGTATGTAGGAGGGGGCTCCACCCTCTAATCAGATCTCCCAGGATGCACTTGCGGGGTGCTGACCAGTGGTCAACCCCTACTATTGAAATCTGTGAGCAAGTTCTAACTGCCTCTAAGGCTATGTTCACACGGCTTATTTGCGGGGTGTAATTACGCCTCGCAATTACGGCGTGTGGACGGGGGCGGGAGCGGGGGGGGGGGGGAGCGGCACCTCGCCGGCCCATGGACTATCATTACGAGCGGCACGTATTCGCCGCTAGTAATTCACCTGTCACTTATCTCCCCCTGCGGCGGATTCGCCGAGCAGGGAGAGGAGACGTAATCCATAGTTCTCTATGAGAACTGTGGATTACCGTAATGAATGGGACGGATTCCAGACGTAATTTGCGCACTCCGGCGCGTAATTCCAGACTGAAATACGTCCAATTTTAAGCCGTGTGAACATAGCCTAAAAGGTTTCGGAGCTCGACCCAAATGGGCTCACTCCCTACACGGCGGGTACACTTGAATTCCGGTGGTTTAACTACTTAGAGGCTGCAGTCAATTTGACAGCAGCATCTAGGCCACAGGTGTCAAACTGCCGGCCCTCCAGTTGTTGGGAAACTACAACTCCCATCATGAATTTGTATAATATATCACAGTGGGCATGATGGGAGTTGTAGTTTCCCAACAGCTGGAGGGCCGTCAGTTTGACACCCCTGATCTAGGCAGTTATGCAGGAGAGGGGTACACCATCTGATTGGCTCCCCTGCGATGTAATTGCGGGAGAGGGGGGCAACCAGTGGTCAACCCCAATTGGGGTTGTATTCGGAACTCTGATTGAAATCACTTGGAGAGTGCCGACTACCTCGTTGTTCCAAACGGGAGGTTTCATGGTTGTTTCTTGAGATAGGTGCCAGCACGGGAAATATCAAGGGCCTCTTGTGGAGAAAGGTGCAGGTCCCAGAGGTGGGGCTCACACCTATGACACACTGATGGCAAAGCCTATCGGTATACCATCAATATCTATGGTGGGAACACCCCTTTAATTTTAGGCCCCTTCACCCATAGCTATAGACCCATAGACATCAGAACAGTGACACATTCTCTCATTCCAGACGGTTGATTTACGCTGTCACGTCGCTGTGTCTCTGGTAAGAGGATGGTTATGGCGGCCTCGGGCGGCAGAGCAGGATTGACGGGTTCGATGTGCGGCGCCTTCACATATTTTACCTGGTATCAGTTGAAAGCGAAGAACTGTTCAATCATTTCAAATATTTTCCAGAAGAATGACAGAGGAACGGCAGAACAGAGAATTCTAAGAAAAGATGGCGCAGAATTCATGTGGAATGCAAGTATTTGCTGAAAAATGCACATGAATGACGCCTCCTCTTCCTCTGCTGCCAATAATTCCTTGTTCCTTCACATAACCAGTGGACATGCCGCAGATTATATTTAGATTTAGTAATATTTGATCGGGGCCCTGTTTGGTTCGACTGGTTTACAAAAAAGTTGTGTAAAAATTTGGGTTTGGGATTTCCCGAAGCCAAATGTTTTCTTCAACCCTATCCCTTATCCTAGCTCCTAGTTAAGGTTAGGCTGTTAATATGATTTCAGAGGCTTATACGAGTTTTCTCATCAGGCAGTTTTACAGAGCCTGCTATTAACAGCCAGCTTCAGGCTCCTACTTCCTGTGCCGGCTGTGGGCAGTTCTACAGCTTCAGGGTCCCACTTCCTGTTCAGGCTGTGGGCTGTTCTACAGCTTCAGGCTCCCACTTCCTGTGCCGGCTGTGGGCGGTTCTCGCTTCAGGCTCCCACTTCCATTCAGGCTGTGGGGGGTTCTAAAGCTTCAGCTCTACTTCCGTTCAGGCTGAGGGCTGTTCTACAGCTTCAGGCTCCCACTTCCTGTGCCGGCTGTGGGCAGTTCTACAGCTTCAGGGTCCTACTTCCTGTTCAGGCTGTGGGCTGTTTTACAGCTTCAGGCTCCCACTTCCTGTGCCGGCTGTGGGCGGTTCTACAGCTTCAGGCTCCCACTTCCTTTTCCGGCTGTGGGCGGTTCTACAGCTTCAGTCTCCAACTTCCTGTTCAGGCTGTGGGCTGTTCTACAGCTTCAGGCTCCCACTTCCTGTGCCGGCTGTGGGCAGTTCTACAGCTTCAGTCTCCCACTTCCTATTCAGGCTGTGGGTGGTTCTACAGCTCCAGGCTCCTACTTCATGTGCTGGCTATGGACGGTTCTACAGCTTCAGGCTCCCACTTCCTATTCAGGCTGTGGGTAGTACTACAGCTTCAGGCCCCCACTTCCTGTTCTGGCTGTGGACAGTTCTACAGCTTCAGGCTCCCACTTCCTGTTCAGGCTGTGGGTGGTTTTACAGATTCGGTCTCCCACTTACTGTTCAGGCTGTGGGCGGTTCTACAACTTCAGGCTCCCACTTCCTGGTCAGGCTGTGGGTGATTCTACAGCTTTAGGCTTCCACTTCCTGTTCATGCTGTGGGTGGTTCTACAGCTTCAGGCTCCCACTTCCTGGTCAAGCTGTGGGCGGTTCTTCAGCTTCAGGCTCCCACTTCCTATTCGGGCTGTGGGCAGTTCTTCAACATTGACTGACATTTCAGCTCTGCTTTTCCTAGCTGAGCCTGTTAGAAGGATATTGATGATGAAAGGGTTATAACAACAGGACAGAAGGCTATAGAGCTTCTCAGGTTAATGCTTGTCAGTACGAAACATAAACCGGCTTCTGTGTTGCTGATGAGACACAGCAGGAAGTGACGTTACCATCCCGGGCCACTGAGCATAGTAACCTATGGAGGCTTTTGTACTCAAGCAGGAGATAATGTCAGAAAAAAATTATTTATTATTATTTTTTCACGTAGTTCCTCAAGCAAAATAGAGGACATGTTACCTATGTTCTGTGGATTGGTACTTTAAAAAAAAAATTGTCTTTGCATCGCCATTTTCTGAGACCAATAACTTTTATATATTATTATGTCATTGGAGGTGTTATGGCACTTTTTTTGTAGGGCACTGTCTAATTTTTATTTGTACCAATTTGGATTGTATCTAACTTTTTGATCTTTTTTATTCCATTTCTT
The DNA here is from genome assembly GCA_025379985.1 of Phyllomedusa bahiana. Lineage (NCBI taxonomy): Eukaryota > Metazoa > Chordata > Amphibia > Anura > Hylidae > Phyllomedusa > Phyllomedusa bahiana. Next base: position 15,330 of record JAODAL010007216.1, on the reverse strand, counting down.
TAAGGAAGGCGGGACGACCAATAAAACCCCACTATTCTGTTTTTTTTGTTTTTTTGTATTATGGCTTTCATAAGATGATATTACATCAGATCAGAGTTTTATGCACGTGTTGATACCAATTATGGTAACATTTAGGGTTCTTTAATTTTTTTTTTTTTATAGATTTTTTTTTAACCCCTTAAAGGGGTTGTCTCACTACCGATGCAACCCGACGCTTTAACCCTTTGATTGCGGCGGTGCGTTACAGCAGCGCAATCAAAGGGTTCCCCTGCTTTGTCAGGTGATCGGAACACCCGGTGACCCGACAGAGCCCGGGGAACGGCTGCACGACCTAGAGTAGCCCCAGAGCTGTCTGAGTATGAAGCCAGTGACCAGGACACACCATGTGCTGTCCTAATCACTGCCTGTGTCGGACTGACACAGATTATAATGTATTAGCATATATGAATATGCTAATAAAATTAATAAGGGGTAAAAAAATAATAAAAAAAAAAATGTAACACTTCTCCCTTCATGGCATTTAAAAAAAAAGTAAAAAAAAACACATAACAAGTGTAAAAAAAATAAATAAAAAAAATGATGAAATAAAAATAAAATTTTAATAAAAAATAATTGTGCATGAATTACACACACAAAAAAAGCCTACACATATTAGGTATCCACACGACCGTAATAACCTGGTCAGCCTAAGTTATTTAGGCTGACACGAGCTGATGTGCTAAGATTCAGGGCGAATATGATTTTGACCCAAATCTGAAGTTATAGTCCTGAGTACTAAGATATAAATGTGACCTTAACAGATACGATACAAGGGAATCCGATGACCTCGGCCTATAAATGTTCGGATAATATATATTATTATTACTCATTATTATGTTGTCTAGATTTTTCTTTTTTTTAACTATCATGAATAGATAAAATATAATATAAAATATATATATAATATATATAGATATATAGATAGAAAAGATAATTTAAAAAAATCAAGAAATATATAGATAGAATAATAAAGTAACAATAAAAATAAAAGTAAAAAATGATACAAAAATAAAAATGATAATAATAATAGAAATAATAAAAATTATGATGATAATAATAATAATATTAATAGAAATAATAATAAAGTAACAATGAAAAATTATAAGAAAAATAATTATAAAAATGATAAATATAGTAATAATAAGATTAACTGTAACAATAAAAATAATAGTAAAAAATTTTAAATATAAAAAAATAAAAAATTAATGATAATAAAAACAAGAATAAAAAATACCAAAAATACTACAAACTAATAATACCTATAGAACAAACAATTGGAGCTTTTTACTGCAGGTCGCATATTTGAACTCAATAAATCAGCTATTTGAGCCCCGAACTAAGAATCCACAGCTATTCTTGCAGTATTATATTTTTACCTATTATAAATAAAAAATATATATACAGTAGATATATATTTTCCCGTAACCATCTCCAGTTGCATTGAGAAAAAGAGTCGCTTACATCCACATAACGTCTATAGTGTTTGTGAAGGTAAATTCTAGGAATGCAGGCGTTGGCCCCTATCGATCTGCTGCAGTATTCAACCATGTTTGTCATCTGCACAGAAAGAGTCAAAATTCGTAGAACCTCCTCCTATTACAGGAAGTTTAGAGGAACACAGAAATTGTCTCCAAACAAATATACACAACAGTCATAGGAAATGTGCAGCATTATGTATCCGTCTGTAAGAGGTGGTCAAGTGTTATAGGCTTCCCATGTTAGTCAGCCATGTAGTTGTATTTTAGGCTCTATCACAGCTTTACAGGGTTCACTGTTTACTTTGTTCCTTTGCAGTTGGGAAAAACTTGTATACACACATCTGGTGTCGGACTGGGATGACCTGGGCCCATCGGCGGACTTAATTCTTGAGGTGCACTAGAGGAGCTGATTTTTAGCGCACACAATTGGAGTTGATTCTTGGGGTCACCAGTGGAATTTATTCTAGGGGCCCACCAGTAGAGTTGATTTTTGGGGTCCACCAGTGGAGTTGTTTCTTGGGGCCACCAGTGGAGTTGTTTCTTGGGGTCACCAGTGGAGATGATTCTTGGCTCCACCAGTGGAGTTGATTCCTTGGTTGCAGCAGTGGAGTTGGTTCTTGGGGCCCATTCTACAGTTTGCCTTCTGCCCCTTTCTCTGTTTTTCTCCCTGAAAAGTCACCCCAGGCCTGTTTCCCATGCTCCCCTATGGGTCATCCGAGCCTGCATATATTAGCCATTACATTTGAACCACCTGCCTATTATATCTAAAAGTGCTCCTACCCATTGAGACACCTCTGAAGGTGTCCTGTGGCATCTGGCACTGTGTTAGCAGCAGAATCTTTGTGGGTCTTCCACTTGTTCTCTAGCTCATCCCACAGATGCTCGATTGGATTGAGATCTGGTGAATTTGTAGGACAAGGAACCACCTTGATCTCTACGTCATGTCATTCCTGGACAGTTTTTGCAGTGTGACCCCGGAGGGCATTATCTAGCTGATGGGCCCGGCCCTGATCCCGCTGCCATAAAGGAAGAACTTGGTCTGTACAACGTTAGTTATGTGGTCTCTATCACAGTAACATCCACATGATGCCAGGACCACCCAGAAGAACATTGCCCATCACACTGCCTCCGCCATTTTGTCTTCTTCCCATCGTGCATCCTAGCACCATCTCTTCCAGATAGCCAGTGCCATGTGACTGGGATGAGTTAGGGGATAAGTGATGGGGCAGTCAGTTGCCTACACCACTGCACTGATGGTTGCAACCATGGTTGACAGTCGGATTCCGCGTAGAATACCAACCTAAATGCAAACCGAGTCCCATGTATTTGAATGGGGAATCCTGCAGTACTTTACACTATGACCTACAGCACGGATTTTCCACATCAAAGATTTCAAACCCATGTTATGGGGAAAAAAAGAATGGACATGTCCATTCGTTGAAGTGGATCCTCCTCAGACTTGATGTGGATTAGTTCTGCTGATATAGGGCAACCCGCATCCAAATCAGAGGTGAAAACCGCCTTACAATTCTGCAAAGTGTGAACATTCCTCTAAATCCCAAGTCATGTCCCAAAACTCTTTAACGGATCAGGTATTGGCTTACATTTATGCTACCTTCAATAGGTGGCATTAGAGAGACCGCCCTCTTCCCTCGGAAGCAGGGCTTATTATGATACTCTCCTAAAATCTTTACATTTTCTTGGTCCATCAACGCAATATTGGAAAAGAAAACGTTCATCATATCCCAGTCACAGACTAGAACCGGGCGTTCATAATACAGGGTGAGTCCAGGACCAATGGTACCGTTGTTTTACACTTGCACACAAAGCGGTCATAGCTACCAGAGCACAAGAGACTAGCTTTAAGGTTATCTCTAGGTGGTACGGGTCCCCTCCTTACACACCGGTGGTTTCCCACAGTGCCGGATCTCTGCTGGGGCTGCGGGGACGGGAAAAAGGGACCATGTTGCATACTTGGTGGGGCTGTCAGTTTTACGAGGCTTTTTGGGATGTGGTTTACACATTAGTGAGAAATCTGACTGGCTTTGGAGCTTTCCCGAGAACGCCCGAGGCTGCTCTTCTCTTTATGTTTCCCATGCCGATCCCGACATTTAAGAGATCGTTGCTGAGGCACCTTCTTCAGGCGGCCAAGACAGTTATTCCCAGGCATTGGAGGTCTTCTGACCCCCCCACGATCACGGAGTGGATGACAGAGGTCACTCATACGTACCATATGGAGGAACTTCTAGTATCCTCTGATACACAGGTCCAACAACTGACTAGAACGTGGTCGCCTTGGCTTTCCTACCAATCTTCCCCTGCATTTCGGGCTACTTTGCGTTAGGCTGGCAATGCACCCCTTCTGCTTAACTCTCTAGAATTTTCTTGCGGTAGTGCTCCTGTTGGATTGCTATGGGACCCTCTTGGGTGAATTCACGCCTCCATACCCTACCCCCCCCCGCTCCCCCCCCCCCTTATTTTATTTGGTTTCTTTTTGACTTATAAATGGTTTTCTTTCCTTCCATTAGGATGAGTATAATGTTTTCTTTGGGGTTTTCGCCCTTGATATTCTTTTCACATACTTACTCGAATTGTTATTTTTCGTATTACACCCTCATTTGATTCATCGATTTCATACTCTTAAACCTATCTGTATGTTTTTGGTATGGTTAACTTATTTGTCTCCTGACCTTTTCTTTACTCGGGACTTTGCAAGTCTCTTTGTTACTTGTTTGTTTGTATTTTGCCTGACTTACCTCAATAAAGCGTTTTGAATCATAATACAGGGTGAGTCAAAAGTCCCAGGACACCGTATTATTTCAGAATCTGAAGGGAAAATTACCTTTCAGCGCTGAAAATCCCCATAGGAATCAATGGAAAGCTTCAGACCCTCAGCGCGTTTTTGGAGCGTTTTTTGGCACAGTTTTTGCCTGGCTATTAATTTGTATGGGTGAAAACAGTGTTGAAAACCTCGTCCAATACCTCTGCTAATGAAACTTGTTTCAGGCGAGGTTTTGATACTGTTTTGGGCACTGAAAAATCAGCATCCAAATAAGCCATGTGAACATACCCTTACAGTGACGACTACAGGAGGTTTATAATCTGTAGTGCACAAGGCTACAGAGCTCTAAGGGTTTTAACTGGTCATTAACTTGGGTTCAGCTTCAGTGCTAGAGATAAGACAGGGAGTGCAGGGAGTGACTCTTCATGCTTGGAATGAATGACTGATGACCGCTTAGAACAATCAGAAAGAGCAGGGAGAGGTGGTCAGTAACCTAGAGAAACTTGTGTACTCTAAGACGGAGCAAAATCAGAACAGCAAGGTCTTTGGTAATAGTCTTCTTTTACCTTTTCCTGGTAAATTGTGGTGAGAAAACCCTTTTAAGGCTTTTATGGAAAGTGCGTGCACGGTTTACAGGAAATCTTCCAAAAATGCAAATGAGTTAAAAATAATTGCTTCTTTATTTACTGGATTTTTCGGACTATAAGACTTTTTTTCCCCCAAATTTGGGAGAAAAATGGTGGTACATCTTAAAGTCCGAAAAATACGGTAGGTGCGTTTTAAAGTCAGAAAATTACGGTAAGTGGTGTGTGCTAGAGTACCGTATTTTTAGGACTAGAAGACACACTTTTTTCCCCCCAAATTTGGGGAGAAAATGGTGGTACGTCTTAAACTCCGAAAAATAGGGTACTTGAACAACCTCCTGTACCCCTGCCAAAAATACCCAAGTGGCATCAAACCCCTCTGAAGTGCACATAGGCGAAGGCCTGCAGCATGACATGAGCAACCCTCAGGAGGCCTTCCAACCCTTCCCAAGCACCTAGAAGGCCCCTGCCTTCAAGCAGACTAAGTGGTGTGTGCTAGAGTACCGTATTTTTCGGACTATAAGATGCACTTTTTTCCCCCCATATTTGGAAAGAAAATGGTGGTACGTCTTAAAGTCCGAAAAATACGATAGGTGCGTCTTATGGTCCGGTGCGTCTTATGGTCTGAAAAATATGATAAGTGTTCCGTTGACAAAAGTATTTTAAACATTCAATGGGTATCGAGGCCAAAAGTACAAACGTATAGGTGGAGAAGAGTAGGCACCGAGGACTGAGCCGTGAAGGAGACCAACAGAGAACACAAGTGCTATGTGAGTTGGAGACAAGTACTTGATGGGTGGTAAATGAGAAGAGCCAGGTAAGGACCAAGGGCGACATGTCCCATTAGGGCTGCGCCATTTTTGTTTGTGTAGTTTGCGCTAAACAACTGTTGACACCCTATTCTCTATACAAATGAACTGTCATACACCAAAAATAAGTGCATTATACACCAGGCATGACACATTTGAATGCACCTAAAGTAGGCGCATCAAATATACTATGCAGGGTACGAGACGCAAGATTTTTGACTTGTTCATTTATTCAGATGCACTATACACTCATTTAATGCGCCTTAAAACTGGCGGCCCCTCTTTTCTGACATGTCGCCCCAAGTCTGTGATTTAACGGGATGACTCTGTAACAAGAGGTAGGGTCGACTAGGTGGAAGGCAGAGGACAGGTCTTAAAGGAGGAGGACAGGGTAGAGGTGTGAAGCTTTGGCAGTTACAATGTTGAGGTAGAAAACCGAGTTTGTTAAGAATTGGAAGGACACTTTAAAACAGACACGTTCTTCAAAGAGTTCTGAGGAGTAGCAAGTTGGATGTAAGAGCTGGATAAAGCGTACAGTCTGAGAAATGGCTTCTTAAAGGGATATGTTCACCACATTAGCCTTAAACAATCAAAATCGAGTGACAGTGCCTTCCACATGTATGAGTGGTCCAGAGAATGCAACTACGACATCCGCCAGACCATAACGCTTCCACCACCAACTTGTGTTCTTCCAGCAATGGTTGCTTTTTTTTTCTTACGTTTCCTTACCTGACACACCAGCGTCCATCCGTTCAAATATGCAGAAAATGTCACTCAAACAAATCCCCAAAGGGGCAAATTCGATAGTCCATGAAAATTAAAGCCTTTTCTGCGCTGCACTTGTTAAAAGGTGCAGTACACCGTCTGCTCCAGCCCCATACACAGTAGATTACAAGGGGCATGACATCCGTCTGCCCCGGCCCCAACACAGTGGGGTTAGCAGGGGTGCAGTGCCCATCCATAGCTCCGGGCCCCCAACCATAGGTTACAAGGTGCATGCATCCGTCTCTCCAGGCCCCTACACAGTAGGGTTAGAAAGGGGGCATGACACCGTCTGCCCGGGGCCCCATACACAGTAGGTTAGAAAGGGGGTGAAATGACATTCGTCGCTCCGGCCCCCAACCCTCAGTAGGGTTAGCAGAGGTGCAGTGACACCGTCTGCCCGGGGGCCCCCATACACATGGGGTTAGCAGGGTGCATGACTCCGCGCCCGGGGCCCCTACACAGCGGGGTTAAGGGGCAGTGAACCGTCTGCCCGGCCCCCCATACATAGTAGGGTTCAGAGGTGCAGGACTCCATCGGCTCTGGGCCCCCCTACACGTAGGGTTAGCAAGGCCGGACATCCATCGCCTGGCCCCAAAACACAGAGGGTTACAGGGGTGCAGTGACATCCGTCTGCTCGGGCCCATACCATAGGGTTACAAAGGCAGTGACGTCTGCTCTAGGCCCCAACACATGGGTTAGCAGAGGTGCATGACGTCCGCTGCCCGGCCCCATACACAGTAGGTTTAGCAAGGGCATGACATCCGTCTTTTTCCTGGGGCCCCAACCATAGGGTTAGCGGGGTGCAGCGACACCGCGCTATAAGGCCCATACACGTAGGTTACAGAGATCAGTGACATCCTCGCTCTGGGGCCCCCAACACAGTAGGGTTAGAAGGTGCAGTGCATCTGTCGCTCGGGGCACCATACCAGTAGGTTAGCAAATTCGTGACATTGTCTGCTCTAGGGCTCCATACACAGTAGGGTTACAGAGGGCAGTGACATCCTCTGCTCCGGGCCCCATACACAGTAGGGTTAGCAGAGGTAAGGACATCCTCTCTCAAAGGGGTCCCAACACAGAGGTTGCAAGACAGTGACATCCTCTCTCCGGGGCCCATACACATAGGGTTAGCAAGGTGCAGTGACATCCGCGCCCCGGGGTCGCATCACATGGGGGTTAGCAGAGGGCGGGAAATACCATCTGCTCCGGGGCCCCATACACAATAGGTTAGCAGGGGTGCATGATATCCGCCCTGCTCCGGGCCCACACACAGTAGGGTAACAGAGGTGCAGTGACATCCTCTCTCCGGTCCCCTACACAGTAGGGTTCAGGGGTGCAGCTACATCCTCTACTCGGGGGCCTCAACACAGTGGTTACAGAATGCAGGACAGTCTGCTCTAGGGCCTCCAACACAGTGGGGTTTAGCAAGGGGGGAAAATGTCTGCTCCGGAGCCCCATACCCATAGGTTAGCAAGTGCAGCGACATCTGCTGCTTCGGGGCCCCATCCAGTGGGGTTTACAGAATCATGAGACCTCTGCCCGGGGGCCCCATACGCAGTAGGGTTAGCAGGGGTGCAGTAACCTCCCCGGGGGGCCCCCATACACATAGGGTTAGCAGAGGTGCAGTGACATCCGTCGCTCTGGGGCCCCATACACATAGGGTTAGCAGAGGGCGTGACATCCGCTCCCTTGGGGCCCCAACCAGTAGGTTTAGAAAGGGGTGCATAACACCGTCTCTCTGGGCACCAAACACAGTAGGTTAGTAGAGGTGCAGTGACATCCGTCTGCCCAAAGGGCTCCAAACACATGGGGTTTTAGAGGTGCAGTGAAACTGCCCTTTCCGGGGCCCCACACACAGAGGGTAGCAGGGGTGCAATTATTCCTCGCTCCGGGGTCCCCACACAAGGGTTCAGAGGCAGTGCAACCCCCTGCCCGGGGGGCCCCATACCATAGTTACAGGGGTTCAGTGACGCCGTCGCCCGGGGCCCCAAACACACAGGTTAGTAAGGGCAGTGACATCCGTCTGCCCGGGCCCCCATACATAGTGGGGTTTAGAGAGGTGCAGGACATCCATCGCTCGGGCCCCAAAACACATGGGGTAGCAGAGGGCAGTGACACCATCTCTCTGGCCCCATACACGGGGGAAAAAAGGCGTGACATCCTCGCCGGGCACCATACACTGGGGTTACAAATCAGTGAAAATTTGCGCTCAGGGCCCCATACCATAGGGTTACAGGGGTGCAGTGACGCCTTCCCCGGGCCCCAACACAGGGGGTTACAGGGGTGCAGTGAACCCTCGCTCGGGGCCCCATACACAGGGGGTTAGCAGGGGTGCAGCGAATCCTCTGCTATAAGGTCCCATACACATAGGTTAGCAAGATCAGTAACCTGCGCTCGGGCACCAAAACAGTGGGTTTAGTAAGGGCAGGACTCTGCTGCTCTGGGGCACCAACCAGAGGGTTACAAAGTGCAGTGACATTGTCTCTCTAGGGCCTCCATACACAGTGGGGTTGCAGAGGTGCATGACATCCTCTCCCCGGGGGCCCCAACACATAGGTTCAGAGGTGCAGTGCACCTCGCTCAAAGGTCCCATACAAAAGGGGGTTTAGCAGAGATGCATGACACCCGTCTGCTCCGGGGCCCCCATAAAGTAGGTTAGCAAGGTCAGTGACACCGTCGCCCCGGGTCGCATACACATAGGTTAGCAGGGGTGCAGGATATCCCATCTCTCCGGGCCCCAACAAAAAGGGGTTACAGGGGGCAGTGATATCCTCTGCTCCGGGGTCCCACACACAGGGGGTTACAGAGGTGCAGTGACATCCTCTGCCCCGTGCCCCAACACAAGGGTTAGCAGGGTCGCTACATCCTCACTGGGGGCCCCTCAAACAGTAGGGTTAGCAGAAGTGCAGGACATGTCTGCTCTAGGGCCTCCAACACAGTGGGGTTAGCAAGGTCAGTGCCAAAATTCTGCTCCGAGCCCAACCCAAAAGGGGGTTAGCAGAGTGCAGCGACTCTTCTGCCGGCCCCATACACAGTAGGGTTAGCAAGATGCAGTGAGATCCGCGTCCGGGGGCCCCAAACCAGTGGGGTTAGCAAGGTCATGACACCTCTGCTCCGGGGCCCCATACACAGTAGGGTTAGCAGGGGTGCAGTGACATCCGTCGCTCGGGGGGCCCCATACACAGTAGGTTAGCAGAGGGCAGTGACATCCGCGCTCGGGGGCCCCATACACAGTGGGGTTCAGAGGTAGTAACATCCGCGCTCGGGGCCCCAAAAACAAGTGGGGTTTAGTAGAGGTGCAGGACACCGTCGCCCGGGCTCCAAACACATAGGGTTAAAAGGTTCAGTGACTTGTTCTCTCCGGGGCCCCACACACAGTGGGGTTAGCAGAGGTCAATTAACCGCTGCTCCGGGGCCCCACACACAGTAGGGTTAGCAGAGGTGCAGTGAAACCGCGCTCCGGGCCCCATACACAAAAGGGTTAGCAGAGGTCAGTGACATCCGCTCCCCGGGGGCCCCAACACATAGGGTTAGCAGAGGGCAGTGACATCCGTCTCCCGGGCTCATACACGTGGGATTAGCAATTTCAGGACATCCTCGCTCCGGGGGCCCCATACCAGTAGGGTTACAGATTTGCAGTGACACCTCTGCCCCGGGCCCCCAAAAACCCCTAGGGTTAGCAGATTTTCAGTGACTCGCTGCCCCGGGGGCCCCATACCAGTGGGGTTAGAAAGGGGTCAGTGCCATCCTTTCCTCGGGGCCCCAACACGTAGGGTTGCAGAGGTGCAGTGAAAACGCTGCTCCAGGGCCCCATACACGTAGGGTTAGAAAAGTGCAGTGACTCCGACTGCCGGGGGCCCCCCTACGCATGGGGTTTTAGCAGGGCAGTGACATCTGTCTGCTCCGGGGCCCCATACCATAGGTTAGCAGGGGTGCAGTGACATCCTCTGCTTGGGCCCCATACACATTGGGGTTTAGCAGGGGCATGGCTCCGCTGCCCGGGCCCCATACACAGTAGGTTAGCAGAGTTGCAGTGCCCTCCCTTTTCCCGGGGCCCCTACACAGTAGGGTTGCAAGGGCAGCGACTCTATCTGCTCCCGGGCCCCATACACAATGGGTTACAAGGTGCAGTACATCCGTCGCCCCGGGGCCCCATACACAGTAGGGTTAGCAGAGGTGCAGTGACATCTATCTGTTCCCGGGCCCCATATGCAATAGGGTTCACAGTTGTGTTAGATACACATCTGACTGCCCCCTGGGTCATTTTGGTGGTGAGCCGCTCCTCTGTATCCTGTCTTCTGCTCTCGCGGGGTAGCTTGGGTTTCACCTCTCAATCCAGATCGGGGTGTCCGCAGATTACACTCCTTGGCCCTCGTCACACGGCTTTTTTGGGCGCAAAATGGACCGTACTGCGCTATACACTGAACCCGTCTAGTCATTAGGGTAATCCACTGCTCCAAGAAAAACATGGACCGTCGCTCCTCCCGCTGGGCGAATCCGCGCGGGGGAAAAGTGACATGCACTTTATTTACGGCGGGGGACTGCCGAGAAAATTCCCGCTAGGGGCCCCGGTGATTTTCCCGCCCCCCCCCGTGCCACCGTCGCCCTCTTATTAAACCCCTTTAACTGCGGCAAAATCCCCCCCGGCAATTAGGGTTTTAATAAGCCGTGGGGAAAAAATTCCTTTAAACCCTCAATGGGGGAAAACCCAATCCACCCCGAATTTTTCAGCACAGCGGGCCCCCAAAAAAAGGGTAAAAAACTGCTCATGTCCAAAATACCAACCCTCTGCGCCCGAAAGCCGATAATCATCCCTTTTTGCAACTCAGCAACAAGCCATCTGTGTGTAGACAGCCTATCGCACACCTTACATACCCACCAGGCCAGCGCACCACATGCGAATTCCTTCATGAGCTACAGGCTGCCATCATCGAAAGAAGGAAGTGGTCCTAATAATGTGATTCAATGCTGTTGAAAAAGGGAAACCCTCCTGGAGGTTTAGGCATTTTCCCTGTGAATAAGACACCGGCACTCTATAAACTATCTGCAGATAATATTCCAGAATTTTTGGTTCTTCCAATGAACCCTAATAAACGTTTTCCCCCATAAAGTCCCCCTGCTATACACCTTCAGGAAGGGGGGCCCGGCACGTCTTGACAGAAGGGGTCCCCACTGCCCAAATGAGAAGTACCTACAAAGGAAACAAAAAAATTCTATCTCCATGGTCGGAGCGTCTTTGGGGTCTATAGGTCCCGGGGACCCCAGCGTAATGTAAGGGTAGCGCAGCTTCCAAACCATTTTTATTTGCTCCAAGCAAGGGGCAAAAAAAAATTTGCATTTAAATAAGACAAAGTATAAATTTTTTAAATTACAGAAAGGCAAAGAAGGGGAAAACTCCCGGGCCCTCACAGACTGATGAGTTTCAAGTAACCATGCCCTGGGGAGCGGGTGATGAAGGCTGCACAACTCCAGGCACGGGGGGGTAGAGGGGGCCGGTTGCACGTCAAATATTCGAACCGGTTAAAACAGCGCGGTCTTTTTGGCTAACACGGGCAAGGGGACCGACCGACACCCGACCGGGCATGCACAGCTCTCCCTGACCATACTGGACCCGGTTTATGCACACGCTCTCCGACCGGTACCTCCCCGGCCCCCCCCGATGCACAGCACTCTCCCTGCCCCGGTACCTGACCCGCTGATGCACAGCGCTCTCCCTGACCGTACCTCCCCGGCTGATCCAGCGCTCACCCCGACCGGTACCTGCCCCCTTTGATGCACAGCGCTCTCCCTGACCGGCCCTGACCCGGCTGATGTTTTCAGCGCTCTCCCTGACCGGAAACCTAAACCCGGCTGCGCACAGCCTCTCCCTGACCGGTACCTGCCCCGCGATGCACAGGCTCTCCCGACCGTCCTGAGGGGCTGATGCACATCGCCTCCCGACCCGGCGATGCACAGCGCTCTCCCTCCCGGGTACCTGACCCGCGATGCACAGCGCCCCCCCTGACCGGCACCTACCCGGCGATGCACACCTCTCCCTACCGGGAAACCTGCCCCCCTGATGCACAGCGCCCCCTGACCATACAAACCCGGCTGACACAGCGCTCCCCTGACCACACCTGCCCCGGGCTGATGCATAGCCCCCCCTGCCCGGCGTTTTCACGCGCTCTCCCCTACCGTACCTGCCCGCTAAAAGCATAGCCTCTCCCCTGACCCGGCTAACACAGCGCCCCCGACAGGCACCTGACCCGGCGATGCACAGCGTCCCCGACCACACCTACCTGGCTGATGCCCAGCTCCCCTGACGGGCCCTGACCCGGCTGATGCAACAGCGCTCTCCCTCCCCGGGCATCACATGTTTTCTCCCTGACCCGGCTGATGCACAGCGCCTCCCGACCCGCGATGCACAGCGCTCCCCTGACCGGTACCTACCCGGGCGATGCACAGCACTCCCCTACCGGAAACCTGACCGGGCGTGCACAGCGCTCCCCCTGACCCAGCTAGCACAGCGCTCTCCCTGCCCGGGGACCGCCCCGGCTGAGCACAGTGCCTCCCTGACGGGTACCTACCTGGCTGATGCACAGGCCTCCCGACCGATACCCAAAAGTGGCTGATGCATCCCCCTCCGTGACCGGACCCCGACCGGGCTGATGCATAGCGTCTCCCGACCCCGGGCGAGCACAGCGCCTCCCTGCCGGGTACCGACCCGGCATGCATAGCGCCCCCATCCCCTGCCCCGCGATCACAGCGCTCCCTGACAGGCACCGACCCGGCTGATGCACAGGTCTCCTGACCAGCACCTACCTGCTGATGCACAGCGTCCCCTTTACAGGCACCGACCCGGCTGATCACAGCCCCCTCCCTCCCGGGAAACCTGACCCGGCTATGCACAGCACCTCCCTGCCCGGGTACCGACCCCGGCTGAATGCACAGCCTCCCCCTGCCCGGGAACCGACCCGGCTGATGCCGCGTCCCCTACCGATACATGACCCGGCTGATGCCAGCGCTCTCCCTGACCACACCTGACCCGGGATGCATAGCGCTCCCTGACCCCTGATGCACATCGCTCTCCCTAAGGGGTCCTGCCCGGCTGATGCTAGCGCTCTCCCTGACCCGGGCCAAAGCACAGCGCTCCCTGACCAAAACCGACCGGGCTGATGCCGCGCCCCTGACAGGCACCTGCCCCCGGCTGACACAGCCCTCCCTCCCCCGCTGATGCACAGTGCCCCCCGCCCGGGCGATGCACAGCGCCCCTCCCCGGGGGGACCGGAAACCTGACCCCTGAGCACAGCACCCCCTGACCGTACCTGACCTGGCGATGCACAGCGCTCTCCCCTGACCCACTGATGCACAGCGCTCTCCCCCTGCCCGGGTCCCTGACCCGCTGATGCACACGCTCCCCCCCTTTGACCGAAACCTGACCCGGCTATGCCAGCGCTCCCCGACCGGTACAAGCCGCCGATGCACAGTGCCCCCCTGACCTACCTGCCCTCTGATGCACAGCGCGCTCCCTGACCCGGCTGATGCACAGCGCTCTCCCTGACCGATACAGACCCGGCTGATCAAGCGCTCTCCCCCAGCACCGACCCGGCTGAGCATACGCTTCCCCTGACCCGGCTGATGCACATCCTCTCCCTGACCGGGTACCGACCCGGGCAAATGCATAGCGCTCTCCCTGCCCCGGGCTGAGCACACGTCTCCCTGACAGGCACCTGACCTGGCGATGCACAGCGTCTCCCTACAGCACCTGACCCCGATGCACAGCGCTCCCTGACAGGCACCTAAAACCCGGCAGCACAGCGCTCCCCCGCCCCCGGCTATCACATCGCTCTCCCTACCCGGCTGATCACGGCTCCCAGGCCCGACGAGCACTTTGGGCAGCCGGGCAATGCCCGGCGGCCGTGTGCTCAGGGGCCGCCTGCAACACTTAAAATCACTGGCGCTCCCTCACCTGATTTTCCAGGTGAGCAGCGCGCTGTGGGGGCCGCAGCCCCGCCGTGAGGGGCGCTAAAGTATTTTTCCCAGGCTGGCACAGAGAATAAGGAGCTGGGGAAAGGCCACGGCGCCCTAGGGGCCGCCCCACCCCCGGGTGTTCGGCGGGCGCACAGGGCGGACGTGGGGTTTTCCGATCGCCAGCACAGTCTGGGGGCTCCGCAGCGGCCGCCCTCTCAGTGAGGGGCGCAGCAGGAGGGGGAGGAGGGTCGGGCAAACAGCACACTCTGGCCCGGGGCGGGGCCGGGAGCTCCGTCTCAGTGCAGAAGAGCACGACTGCCCGGCAGGACACCGAGGGCAGAACTTTCCCCCTATGAAAGAAGCTGCAGAGGACTGATCCCCCCAGCTAGTAATGGGGTTTTTAAATTTATTATTGGGCTTTTCCTAGCCCCCCCTCCCCCCCGGCCCCCGCAGCTAGCCCCCCCCCAAACCCAGCAGCAGCCCCCCCTCCCAGGGGCCCCAGCACCCCCCCCCCCCCCCCCAAGGCCTCAGCAGCCCCCCCCCCCCCCCGGCCTCCCCCACCCCCCCCCCCTCCAGGCCTCACACCCCCCCCCCTCCAGGCCTCACACTAGCCCCCTCCAGGCCTCACAGCTACCCCCCTCCCGGCCACAGCAGCTACCCCCCCCCCAGGCCCCGCAGCACCCCCCCCCCCCCCCGGGCCCCTGCAGCTACCCCCCCCCCCCCCCCCCCCCCCCCCCCCAGGCCTCTGCAGCCCCCCCCTCCTCCCCGGCCTCTGCAGCTCCCCCTCCCCCAGGCCTCGCGCACCCCCCCCCCCCAGGCCTCTGCAGCAAGCCCCCCTCCCCCAGCCTCTGCAGCTACCCCCCCCCCAGGGGGCCCCTTCACTACCCCCCTTCCAGGCCCTGAGCTACCCCCCTTCCCCGGCCCCA